>CAUYPO010131902.1:0-16528 GCA_963574435.1 Cheirogaleus major | reverse complement strand
CACAGCAACCTCAAACTCCTGGGCTCAAGCGATCCTCCTGCCTCAGCCTCCCGAGCAGCTGGGACTACAGGCATGCGCCACCATGCCCAGCTAATTTTTTTTCTATATATTTTTAGTTGTCCGATTAATTTCTTTCTATTTTTAGTAGAGATGGGTCTCGCTCTTGCTCAGGCTGGTTTTGAACTCCTGACCTTGAGTGATCCGACCGCCTCAGTCTCCCAGAGTGTTAGGATTACAGGCGTGAGCCACCACGCCTGGCCAGGCAGTCAATTACTGATGACTGTCCATCAGATAGTCTACCCTTTCCTCCTCTCTCTGAGAAACTTTCTTTCCTTTTGGAATGTGAACTGACCAGCTCTGACAAATGTTAATGAGGATTTATGCCTTCTTTTGTCTGCTCATCTTCCTTTAATTGCTAGGTAAACATCTCTGTAGGAGAGATATTCATGTCACTAACCATAGAGGCAAGGCTTGTGCTACTCTAAGTGGCTGCAAGTTAGAAATTTATTTTCTTGTTAACCGTTAGCAAGATCATTCTTTCAGTGAGGATCTCTCATACGCTGTTGGTGGGAGTGTAAATTAGTGAAACCACTTTGAAAAGCAGTTTAGCATTTCCTTCTATAATTAGACACTCACATACCTCACCACTCAGTGAGCCCACTCCTAGGAATAATCCCAAGAGAAACTCTTGCCTATGTGGCCCAGAAAATGTAAAAGCACGTTCTGGAAAGCCTGCTCATGACATAAAAACGTGGAAACAAACCAGATGCTCACCAAAGGAGTCAAAATGAACAAACTACAGTAATACTTAACAATGTGGAGGAATACTAAGTGAAAAAATATAAATTGCCAAAGATTACATTCATTCCAACATTTTATTATGAATATTTTTGGATATAAAAACTCAAAAGAAATTAAAAATGATCATGCACAAAAGCACAACCTAAAAAATCTATAACCAACATTTTAGTACATTTGCTTCATCTCATATCTATCCATCTATGCATTCTTCTTTCCATTCAACCTGTCTTCTTTGATGCATATCAAATTATGTTACATCAGCACACATCACCCCTAGAAATTCAATGTGCATATCATAAACTTGAGTTCAGTATTTGTTTATATTTTTAAGGCAAAATTTATATATAGTAAAATACACAGATCTTATGTGCATCCTTTGATGAGATTTGAAAAGTGCATACAGACTTCCAGTTTCAGTTCTGACATGTTAAGAGCTTGGAAGTAATCATTCCCACACTTGGAACAAGAATAAAAGCTGAACAAACTGAAAATCAATGACTTTTCGTAGACCTCTTAGAGAATTGAGGTTACAAGACAAACTGCCACCCCAAAATCTGGAGAGACAGGCAAATACAGAGAATCACAGTTGAGATCAGCTTACTTTTCCTGGATCAGAAGCCTCGGGATCCCTAAAGTGATAGGAACACTTCACTGATGACTTTGACAAATTGCTGGAGGCTGAGTGTAAATTAGCTTGAGAGTGAGAAACCTTAGTCTTAGGGAGGTCTCACACTTTCCTGGGTTTTACCTCCAGGAACCAAGCAGATTCTCAAAGTGAAGATCTAAAAATATCCCCTCAGGTTTTTGGCAAGAGGAGGGTTAAAGTTACCATTTCAAAATACACCCAGAGCTTTCTCCATAACAAAGGTTTGCTCTCCAAGGGAAGCAATTTTTCCAGAGACTTGTCTATCTGGGTAAAGAGCACTCAGTCAACTCCAGCCCACTCTAACTTTCCTGTCTAATCCAGGGGAGAAAAAAAGGCTAAGAAACACATCTGAAGGTCATAGCCCAGGGACTCAGGCCCACTAAAAGACTGAAATTTAATCTTAATAGAACACTTCTTCTCCTTCACTCCTTACCATCACAGTATAAAAACAGTCAATTAAAGCTAAAAGAGCTTTAAGATACAGCCTCTATTTAATGAGGGAGTTCTTAGGGAAACACCAGGGAAAGAAAAAAAAAAGCATACTAGAGAAATCTAAAGCCTCTGGCACCTACAACTACAGTACCTACAACTACAGCAAACATTAAACATAGACCAGCTCTTAGATTAACATAAAACTTCCCACTAAAGGCCTGTATTCCTCAGATACCTGATACATTAAGTCCAGCTATTAACAAAAAAAAAAAAACACAGATCACAAAAGTAGGAAAAAATGCAAGAAAAAACACAGTCTGAAGAGATAAAGCAAGCATCAGAGCCAGACTCAGATATGACACAGATTTTGAAATTATCATGTGGGGAACTTAAAAGAACTATGATTAATATGTTAAAGGCTCTAATGGAAAATGTAGACAACATGCTAAAACAAATGGGTAATATAAAAAGAGAAATGGAAACCATAAGAAAGAATCAAAAGGAAATGCTAGAAATAAAAAAACACTATAACAGAAATGAAGAATGCCTTTCATGGGCTCATAAGTAGACTGGGCATAGCAGAGGAAAGAATCAGTGAGCTTGAAGAAATGTCAATAGAAACCTCCCAGGCTGAACTACAAGCAGAAAAAAATGAAAAAAACAAAAAACAAAAAAACCACCCCAGAATATACAAGATCTGTGGTACAATTACAAAGGGTGTGACATATGCATAATTGGAAAGCAGAAAGAGAGGAAGGAGCAAAAGAAATATTTGAAGAAATAATGGCAAAGAATTCTACAAAATTAATGGTAGACACCAAACCACAGATCCAGCAAGCAGGATGTCTGAGTCAATTTAATGTTGCAATAAAGGAATACCCAAGGCCGGATAATTTATAAAGAAAAGAGGTTTATTTGACTCATGATTCTGATGGTTGGAAAGTTCAAGATTGGGCATTTGCATCTGGTGAGGGCCTCAGGCTGCTTCCACTCACAGTGGAAGGTGAAGGGAAGCCAAATGTGTGCAGAGATCACATGGAGAGAAAGGAAGAAAGAGAGAGGGGGAGGGAGGTGACAGACAGGCTCTTGTTAACAAGCAGCTATTATGGGAACTAAAAAAGCTAGAACTTATGCATTACCATGAGGATGGCACCAAGCCATTCATGAGGGATCTACTCCCATGACCCCGAACACCTCCCATTAGACCTCACTTCCAACATTGGAGATTGAATTTCAACATGAGCTTTGGAAGGGACAAACATACAAACCATAGCACGGGATAAATACCAAAACAATCTACACCTAGTTATATGATAGTCAAACTGAAGAAAACCAACAACAGAGAAAATATTGAAAGAATCCAGAGGGGGGGGAAATTCTTACTCTAGAAGAACAAGGTTAAGAATTACATTTGATTTTTTATTGGAAACCATGAAAACAATAAGAGAGTGGAATGAAATATTTAAAGTGTTAAAAGAAAAAGCTCAATAACATAGAATTCTAGATTCAGTGAAATGGAATATATCTACCACTGAAAAAATTTTTTTCAGAAGTAAAGAAGAAATAAAGACTTTATCAGATAAACAAACACTGAAGAAACTGATTGCCAGTAGATTTGCCTTGTAAGAAATGTTAAAAGAAGTTCCTCAGAGAGAAGGAAAATAATATGCCAAAATCTCAGATCTATGTAAAAAAAGGAAAAGTATCAGATAAGGAATAATAAAAGTTAAAATAAAATTGTTTATTTTTCTTATTCTGAATTGATCTAATAGACAACTATTTGTTCAAAGTAATGTATTATGTGATTACAGCATATTTATAAGTGAAATGAATGACAGCAATGTTATAAGGGATAAAAAGAAGGAATTGGGAATACTCAGTTATAAGGTACCTGTACTACCCATGAAGCAGTATAGTGTTAGTTGAAAGTGGACTTAGATTAGTTATAAATGCATATTGCAAACTCTAGGGCAACTACTAAAAGAAAATTAAAAAGAAGTATAATTGAGATGCTAAGAGAGGAGAGAAAATGGAATAATAAAAAATGATCAATTAAAAGTAGACAAGGCAGAAAAAGGGGGGAGGTAAAAAATGAAAAAGAACAAATGCAATAAATAGAAAACAGTTAAAATATGGTAGATATTAATTCAACTATATCAATCATCACTTTAAATGTGAATGGTCTAAATATGTCAATTAAGACAGGGACTATCAGGGTGCATAAAAAAAGGACACAATTATATGTTGTCTATAAGAAACCCACTTTAAATATAAATACTCAGATAGTTAAAAGTAAAGGGATAGAGAAAGATATACCATACTAATGCTAATGAAAAGAAAGCTGGAATAGATATATTAATTTCAGAAAAGTATACTTCAAAACAAGGAAAATTAAGGATAAGAGAGGCATTACATAATGATAAAGGGGTCATTTCTTCAAGAAGACATAACTATCAATGCATAAGCATCTAACATTAGAGCATCAAAATACATGAGGCAAAACCCAATAGAACTGCAAGGAGAAATAGACAAATCTGCTATTATAGATAAAGACTTCAACACCTCTCTTTCAGTACCTTATAGATCCAACAGGCAGAAAATCAGTAAGAATACAGTTTAACTGGAACCACCAATCAAATTGATCAAAATGGCATTTACAGAATACTTTATCCAACAAGAGAATACATATTCTTCTTAAGCTCACATGGAACATTCACCATGATAGACTACTTCCTAGGCCACAAAACACACCTTAACAAACTTAAAAGAAAATAAACCATATAAATATGTTCTTAGACCACAATGGAATCAAACCAGAAATCACTAGCTAAAAATATTAACAAATATTTAGAGATTAAATAATACAATTCTAAGTAAAACATGAGTCAAAGGAGAAGTCTTCAGAGAAATTAAAAAATATTTGAACTCAGTGAAAATGACAACTTATTAAAACTTGTGGGATGAAGGGAATGCAGTGCTTGAAGGGAATTTATAGCACTGAATGCATATATTATAATAGAAAAGAAGAAAGATGTAAAATCAATAACTTAAGCGGTCTCCTTAGGGAACAAAGGCATACAAATGGTCATTAAGCACATGAAAAGATTCATTAGACATCAAGAAAATGCTAACGAAAAACCACAGTGAGAAATCACTTCACATCCATTAGAATCCTTAAAATTAAAAAGACTGATTTTATCAAGTGTTGGCAAGGATGTAGAACAACTGGAACTGTCCTACACTGCTGGTGGGAATGTAAAATTGTAAAAGCACTTTGGAAAGTATCTCGGCAGTCTTTCAAACATTTAAACACATACTTACTGTATAACCCAGCCATTCTACTCGTAGGTACTCATCCAAAGATATAAAAGCTTATGTCCACACATAGACTTGTACACAAATGTTTATAACAGCTTTATTTGTACTAACCAAAACCTGGGAAGAACTCACAGGGCCATTAACAGTTGAATGGATAAATGAATTATAATAGATCCATACAACATAATACTATGCAGCAATAAAATGAATTAATACTCACAACAATATGGATGATTTTAAAATAATAATGCTGGGTAAAAGAAGCCAGACACAAAAAGGAATATATTGTATGATTCCATTTCTATAATGTCCTAGAAAATACGCACGAATTTATATTGACAGAAAGCATATCAGTGGTTACTTGGATATGGGGAAGAGGGAGTGATGGATTATACACAGGCACGAGGAAACTTTGGAAAGGGTGATAGAAATATTTGTTATCATTACTGTGGTGATGTTGACATGGTTTTATACTGTCAGGATAAGTTTTGCACAAAAATGAGAATTTTAGAGCATTCTAATTTAGGAACATCAAAGAAAAACATTCCTGAATAAAATATTAGCAAACAAAATCCAACAGTACATTCAAAGAATAATGTATCTGTAAATCTATTATAATATAATAAAAATTTAAAGAATAGGACTATAGTATAATTAAAGGGAAATTTGCAAGTATATTAATTTCATCATATTAACTGAACTAAAAATCATTTTAGTCAAAATCATTTTAGGCAAAAATCATTGAGAGAAAAACCAGTACATAGGATTTTAAACACATGATAGGCTCAACCACTCTCACACTAAAAGCACAAATTAAAACTACATTTGAGATATTATTTCCTACCTCTCAGATTGGCTTAATAACCAAAAGCTTAATAACCCATTAAAAGCTTGATAACCCATTCTATTAGTGAAGTTGTGGGAAAACTGACACTCTCATCCATTGCCAGGGGAAGTGAAAATGATACAATCCTATGGAGGTGAATATGGCAATATTTACTAAATAAAAATGCAATTAATTATGACTCAGCAAACACATTTCTAGGAATCTATTCTAAGAATACACCTAACATGTATGAAAAGTATATTACAAGGTGACTCATTGTTTTAAATAGGAAAATATAGGACACCAGTCTAAGTGCTCATCAGTAGGTCTCACAGAAATCAATAAAATCAAGTCATCAGCACAATTACAGTCAGTAGCATCAAGAAGCATCAAGATGTAACATTAGTAAGAAAAAATGTGGTTTCAGAGCCAAGACAATGAAAGAGCTGAGGACCAGTATATCTTGCAAATTGCAGTAGGGCTTCCCTACTGGAAACAATGAGTACAGATTATGTGTCCAAGAGTTCTGGTAGAATATTATGGCAGTACTTATTCATTCATTGCACTGATATTTCTGAAGCACTAATTGTGTGTTATGCAATGTATCTGCAATCAGAAAAGCAATAAATCTGATGCTGTAACATGAATATAATAATTCTCAACCCCCCCAACAATGTTCAAAGGGAGGGAAAAGTCTTTACCCAAGAATGTCAGCTAATACACAGAGAAAGATAATAGAATTAGAATACCATCATTTTGCAACCCTCAAGTTAATAACTGTTTTAATCAAAGATCATCAATGGATGCTAAAACCATTTTGTGAATGCTTATTGGAGAACAGATTATTTACAGGGTTGCCAAAGAATCAGCCCATAGATAAATAATTAAATACAAAAGGTAAAAGGTCGGTTTTTTAACAATGGAAAGATTTGATGGACTATCCCTTAACCAAGAAATCAAACTTAGCATTACCAATAAAGTGAATTGACACATGCTTCCAGGTATGACTTACTGAGAGGGATACATCACCTATGTAGTTTTCTTTCCCAAGTCATTTAACCTGAATCTATTCATGAGGAAACAATCAGAAATGCAGAACCATCTGCAACATAATTGGCATAGGCTCTTCAACAATATTAAGGTCCTGACAGACAAAAAAGGCTGGGGAACTATTATAGATTAAAGACTTAAGAAGAGATTAGAGATGAAAGAGATGACAACCAAATGCAATGCATGAACTGATTTTGGATGTGGGATTTTTTTTAAGTTGTAAAAAAAATTGGAGATAATTAGGAAAAATTGAATTTGGACTGCATAATATTATTGCATCATTATTAAGTTTCTTAAGTGTTATTAGACTATTGGACGAGGTATCATGGAACTGTTCTGTATGCTGATGGTGGTAGTGGTTACACAAATCTATACATGCATTAAAATATAACTGTACAATTTTATAAAATAAAATTTTAAATAATAAAAAACTTGAATTTCTTAGGTGTGAGAATGGGCTTGTGGCTATACAAGAAAATGTCCTTGTTCTTAGGAGCTTGGAAATATAGAAAGATAACCCAAATGAAAACGAGCAGAGTCTACTTTTCAGCGCTTGCTATAGCAAGGGAGTGAGCCACCATCACTTGGCATTTGTCAGAGACTCAAAGGCAGGCAGAGGGTGGGAAAGCTTTATATGTAGTAGAAAAAAGGGAAGGCTTCAGGTATGTCCTGATTGGAGGCTGTTGGCATGGGAAACTGGAGGTGGGATAATTGAAGTGGGGCATCCTATGTGATTGGTTTGAGGAGCAGATTTGACTTTCTCTGGTTGGTCCTGAGTTGGAAGTAGGGAGGGGAGTAAAATATGGAGAAGCTGGATGTCATCAACCAAGTCCTAACTGGCTGTGCTGATTGCTACAGAGGTTGTGGTTTGGCTTCCCAGGCTTGTTGGGGCAGAGGTTGTAGGTCAGAATTCTGTTGTTTTATATGATCTGGCCATTGTCCATTTGTATATTCAGTCCCTCAGGAGATACGTGCTGAGTATTGTGCAAGGAGCATGATGTGTGCTGCTGACTGTAAAAAGGCATTGTAGAACAAACGTGATGGAGTCGTCAGTTTCTCTGCGGCCTTCTTCTTTTGCTCCATTCTGTTTTGTCATCTCTCTCCTCTTCCCCCATGAAACTGTGACTAGTGGATAAACCACAACACTAGCAAAAACAATCCTCGGAAAATACTGTTCGTGTAGCTATCAGGGCTCTGATTGAGCAAGGAGCACAAAACCAAGAATGACCCTTCAACTGGAAGTTTCATTTAAGGTAAAAAACTTCTACCAAAGCCCAAACTGCAAGGACACATATTCCACTTTCCCCTATAAAAACCCTGACCCTGCCTCAATTAGGACATTAGTGAAGCATCTCAGCTGAATAAAGCGTTAAGCTCTATTGCTGTCACTTCAATCATTTTCTTTTGACAATATTTTAAAATGATGGGGCCTGTATATATGTATATAGAGAGATAAAGAAAATGTGGCAAAGATTAACAATTGTTACATCTAGATAGGGAGTATTTGGATGTTCACAGTGCAATTCTTTCAACTTTTGTGTAGGTATGAAATTTTTCCATTGAAAAGCTGAGTGTAAAATAAGCTATCATTGCCTGCTATCCATTGAAGTACGTAAATGGTTGTGGTAATTGGTCCTAAGGTCCCTGCTCAAGCCATTGAACCTGATACTTTCATGAAGTTTTCTTTGACCTCAGTCAGTGGAAGACTTTGTCAAATGTTTTTCACCTACTAAAGGGAGGCACAAAAGACAAGTATGATCAAAAGACCGTGGCTGTGGATTACTCCTTGTAGCTACTGTAGGACACAGGTGCTCATTATTATGTTCCTAGCTGAAGATATGAAAATATTCTGACCTTGCATTCTTCCTAGTTTTCAAGGGGATACCTGTGTAACTGAAGATTCCTGACTGACCTCACTATGTAAACTGGCAGTTCCCCCTGCATTTCCAACTCACATCTCTTTGCCCTATCCACAGCCTCTTCTTTAGCAGTTATCACCTTTTAACAAATAATTTAATTTGCTCTTTTAAAGTGCTTATTGCCTCTATGCCCCACTAGGATGTTAATGTTAATGAACCTGCAAAGGGGGGCGGTCCTCTGTTGCTTGCTGCATGGAAAGCCAATTACTGAAACAACAACGATTGTCAAGGAAGAAAGGATTTATTGCAGAGCATGTGTCAACTGGGAGTGGGGAGGAATGGACTGCCTCAAATCCATCTCCCCAATCAATAGGGTCAGGAGTTTTTCTGGAGGCGAAATGAATAATGCATGAAGAGAATGAGCAACATTACGTGTTTGGGGCAGAGTGCAGGTCACGCAAGCACAGTGAGAAATCATGCTAGTACATATAACGCATGATCAAAAAATGGTGGCTAAGCCCCTCCCAGCATCGGGGTTTTAGTAGTATAAAAAACTAGGGGTTAATATGGGTCGTTCTTTCAGCCTTGTGAGCAGGTGGGCTGCGAGGAATAGGCTGCTCAGTGGGTCCCTGGGAACAATCTGTGGTGGGGTGTCACTTATCTTGTCTTCTCCAAACAAACAGGTGGTGTAAGGCTCTGTAGTTACCTTGTGGCTGCAAAGAGGTTCTGCCACTTTTGGGAAAGAAACTCAAAAAGAATGCATCAGTGCAACAGAAAGTTACAAAGTTTTGGTCAGCAAATCTTACAGAGTCTGTTAAGCTTGCTCTCTATTTTCTTTGAAACTGCAGTTGAGATAAAACTCATTGTCTATGGTACCATCAATTCAAGGCCAGCTAGAACAGCCAGCTCTAGCCACAATGTGAACATTGAAAACTCATTTGAAACACAAGAGAACTAAAAAGAAAAAAACTACAAAAAAATGTTCTTGCTTATAGAGCAGGTTACACTAACACCATGAATTTAGGGATTTGGGGGCTGTTTTGTTTCACTAAACATCAAGTACCAAGAGCAGTGCCTGGTGATCAATAAATATTTGATGAATGAACAAATAGGATCTTATAAAAGTTCTCCGTCTCTTTGATATTTCATGCATTACTTAAACCAAATTAATTTTACAATAGTCTTGTCATCCAGAGATGCCTGCAGAGTATTTTGGAGGGAATCATTGATATTTTAAGAAAATGACTCTGGTTTGTGTGTTTTGCTGCCCTCTACATCATGTTGTAAAGACACTAGAAATAAAGCAGTTGATTACTCTGTATATGTGAAAAGCAAAAATCACTGTGGTATCAGCACGAACAAATGAGAAAACAGTAAATGAATAAAATAATTTCTGATACAAAAGAAGGCTATGAAGAAAACTGAAACATGGTGAAGAGCTCAAGAGCATTGGGATAGAGCAGGGAAGAAAGACTTCTGAAGAAGAGACACCTGAGCAGATACATGAGCGATGTGATGGAGTGAGCCATGTAGCCAGGGGCAGCAGTAAGTGTAAAGGCCATGGAACTCCTGACTCCTGCGCATCTCACCACCAGGTGGCGTCTTTAGGCTAGGGCCAAAGATTTTCTTGCCCCATTCAAGGAAGGGATAGCACTTTTCTCCACACATTCTCTATCTGTCATTTAGGTATTTAGCCAACATTTTCATTTTCCCAATTAATTTAAATATTTAGTTAGTTTTAATAATATCACTAGCGCTTATGCACCTACCATCCAAAAGAAAAGCGTTGAGGGCTTGCCATATAATTGTGCAGCTTAAGAATTAACCTTAGGAGAAGGAATATGTGCCCAGCCCAGAGCAGGGTGAGAGTCATACGTTCCGGCTTAGGTTCACCTAACAAACAGGGTTGCTGCTTGAAGGCATAACAAAGAGTTTGATCTTCTGCACGTAAGCGAATGTTTCCCAGCCCCACAGCCCTGGGGGTCTGGAGGCCACTTGATAAACATCTTGCCCTTATGGGTACTGCCTGAGCTCATGGGATGGCTGGTTAGTCAGTGATGGGTAAGATTCTTTGAGGAGGAACAACCTAAGACAGGCACAGCCACAGGGGGCCAGGCCGAAAGGGATGGGAACAGAAAGTTTCCCTTTGTGGCTGCATTGCTTATCTCAAACTCTGGCTTATGGCTGTCGCCTTAAGCAACCGCATTAAGACCCTGAGTCATGGGACATCTGTGTCCTTAGGCTACGTGCTCCAGAATTTATGGCTGTTGCTGCAATGCCTGGGTGGTCCCGTATAAGGAAGTAACTTTGATTTTTAGGGCATAAAAGTAAAACGACTTGTGTGTTTGGGGCTGCAGTCTTGTACCGTCTTTATGTGTATCCGTGTCTTTCTTTGTGTTTTGTGTTCATCCCCCGTCCTGCAAACGGGCCACGACAGAAAAGGTATAACCTTAACAATAACCTCCATCTATCCATGTAGTCCCCCAATTCATTGTCCTGCTTCTCTTGAACTGAGGTAAATATCATTCTAAATCCCAGGTTCATCAATATTTGATTTATTTTTTATATAATTTTATTGCAACTACACAAAATCCTAAATAGTTCATGTTCTTTATAGTAGTAGCTTTTAATTTTATAAAAGTATGTTATACTTTATATAATCTTTTGGGATTATAGTTTTTCCCCCTTAATATTCATCCATATTGTTGGGTATTGTTCTAGTTCATTCATTATGACTCCTGTGCATGAGCATCCACTTTTGTTTCCAGGTTTTGCTGTTGTGAACAGGATGCCATGCTGCTATGGTTTGAATATTTGTCCCCTCCAAAACTGATGTGGAAATTTAATCTCTAATGTGGCAGTATTGACAATTAGGGCCCTTAAGAGGTGACGGGTCACATGGATTAATGGATTAATGGGATGATCAGTTATCATGGGAGTGAGACTGGTGGTGTTATATGAAGAGGAAGAGAGACCTGAGCTAGCATCCTCAGCCCCCTTGCCATGTAATGCCCTGTACCATTTCTGGACTCTGTAGAGAGTCCTCACCAGGAGGAAGTCCCTCACCAGAAATGGCCCCTCTACCTTGGACTTCTCAGCATCCAGAACTGTACGAAATAAATCCCTTTTCATTATAAATTACCCGGTTTCAGGTATTTTGTTGCAAGCAACAAAAAACAAACTAAGACACATGATACATGCTTATCCTAGATTTCTTGTGTAAGTATTTCTCTTGGATATATTTCTAAGAATGGACTCTTAGGAATAGATTGTAAGGTATGTAAATATTCACTATAGGAGGGAATGCCAAACTATTTTCTAAAGTGGATTACTGATTTATATTCTTTCAACAGGGCAAAAGATCCTGTAGGTCCATATACTCTTGGAGTTTTGGTATTGTCAGACTTTTACTTTTTTGCAAATTGAATGGGTGTAAAATATCACTGGATTTGTAATTCCCTGATCACTAATGACTTTGAAGATCTCTTCATATGTTTATTGGCTCTATCTTTCCTGCTTCTTTGAAGTGGTCTAACAGATACACCTATTTTTTTTTAGCATAACCATAGTACTATTATGACACCCGAGAACATTAGCAATGATTCCTGATACTCTATTAGAAGTACATGCATGCCAAATGTGTTTCCACTGATTCCATTTCTTCTTTCATTTATTCATTCAACAAACACTTACCCAGACCAGAGATATAGGGACAGAAAGAGAATCTGGGATAATCAGAGTCCAACTACCTTGTTTTGAATGTTTGTCCCCTCCAAAACTCATGTTGAATTGCCACTGTAACAGTACTAAGAGGTGGGGGGTCTTTAAGAAGTGAATATATGATGGGGGATCCACCTTTATGAAGGGATTAATGCCACTATTATGGGCGTGGGTTAGTTACCTCTACAGTGGGTTATAAGTGAGCCTAGTCCCTTGTGCTTTCTCTTTTTGCACACACTTGCTTGTCCTCTTGCCTTCTGCCGTGGAATAATGCAGCAAGAAGGCCCTCACCAGATGCTGGCATGATGCTCTTAGACTTCCCAACTTCCAGAACTGTGACCTGAATACACTGTTCTTTCTAAATTACCTTGTCTGTAGTATTCTCTTATAGCTGCAGAAAACAAAGACACCAAGCCTCTAAGACAGGAAAAATGAACTCAGGCTATAAATATCTGCCCTGCCATTCATCAGGCAGGAGAACAGACACAGATAAAGCCAGATGCAAAATTCACAGGAAACACTTATCCCAAGGACATGCTGCAGTTGTAATGCCATAAAGAACCCCTACTGTAAGTGACTACTGCTTTCTTAGTCACTGAGAAACTTTGTTCTCTGCAGTTATAGACTATCAGAAACTTTGCTGTTTGAAATGATATCCATAAGAGTGAAATACATGACCCTTACAGGAGATTCTAAGTCACTCAGACACAGAGAAGCAAGGCTCAATTTCCAACCCAGGTGCAGAGAGAGCTTCAGATCAGGGGTATCTGGAGACACATCTCTATCTTAATAGAGGAACCAGCACTTCACAGTCTAGACCTGATGTTGACCCTTTACATACAGGCATACTTTGCTTTGAACTTATTAAAACGCTGCTTCATTTAAATTTCATCTGGACTCTACCATTCCTCAGAATCCTATAAGAACTCTGTCTTTTCCTTTGTTTAATCACCTGCCCCATGGTTCCCCTGGTGTGTGAGTCTCCCTCACTGATTGATGGATCTGTCAGATTAAAAATTAGTCCCTGATGGTCTTAGGCTGATTGGACTAGGACACCTCTCACATTTCAGATTGTTAAACTGAGACAGAGGGGATGAGACTGGACTGAGAGCCCCCAGCAAGTCTAAGCCTCAGCCTACACCGCGTCCCTTCAAAATACTTTTCTCACCTGAGGATTGAGAAAGGCTTTCAGTAGGCACAGAGCCTTCTACCTCTGTCAGGAGGATTCCCTGGAGAAGAGATATTTGAACTTGGTTTTGAAGGATGAATAGACATTCTCAGGAGAAGGGCGCAACGACTTCTTCCCCTTCCGCTCCAGTAACATCTCCCAGAGGGCAGGAGCATCTCCAGAATTTCCACATTGGAGGTGATAAGGGACAGCAAACAGGTTAAAGAGCAGAATCAGAGTCTTGCATTAAAGCCACATCTGCAAAGTAAGGGCACCGTCATCATATATTAATAGAGTTTACTTTGAGGAAATAAAAAAATAACAACTGTCCTAAAGATTTTTTTTTTTACATATTGCATAAGGACACATCAAAAATTGTTAGTATTTGGTACATACTTCTGTTTTAGTTGAGGTAGATGGAGTGGGAGATAAGGTAGCTCATGGGAGCGTTCAAACCTCACAGCCAAGCCCCACAGGCACAGCGGAGTGGAGGGAACCAAACACTCTGACTTCTCCCCTTTTCCCACCCCGTGGTATATCCTAGGAGGGCGTGCACAACCCTGATTTCTCCTTTTTTTTCCCTTGTGGTATGTTCTAGGAGAGGCTTGTAATCAGCCTGACTTCTCTTCTCTTCTCACCCGGTGGTTTCTGCCAGCAGACAACAGCCTCAGGCGCCTCTGCGTCTTTCTAAGAGGCCCCTCAGCTGCTCGGAACGGTATTCCACAGATCCGTAGACTACAGATCCAAAGACCCCTCCTCCAGTAAGCCCGCGCAGAGGAATGTCCCCATTTCTGCTCCCCGCCACCACTGGGACAGCTCCTCACCACTGCTCTGTGAGTTTAGAGGCGTCCTCATCCTTAGTACGGAATGGACACTCCTCCAACATGGTGTACCCCATGGGGAAAGGCGACCTGGGCGCGGCCATGTTCCTAGCCTGACAACGCTGCCGAGGGGCACTGAACGCCCCAAAGCACCGACTCGGTAACTTCTCCATATTGATTCTTGGCTGACGGCGGCTCCGAAGGTGGCCTTGCGCACGCGCAGACCCCCTTTTCCCCCACCCTCGTGCAAAGCCCAAACCCGAGAAGGGCGGGGCTAGGGGCAGTGACCGGAAGCGGCTGTAGTTCTCAGCTGCGGTTTGATAGTTGTCAGTAGGATTCGACGTTCAGTGCCCGAGGGATGTGGAGGTGATGGGGGGGCCGGGGAGGGTGAGTGCTGGGGGATTCTGTGTGGTCAGTGATGGAATCATTCTTGAGTAACTTGAGTTGCATGATTCGCTCATTATTTTGCAGGCTTTTCTCTTTCCTAATATCAACGTTAAGATCTTAAAGTTCACTCAAAAACCCACTGAGTTTGGTGCATTTACGTGTTTTTAAGAGTGTTAACTTGTATTAATTTGTCTTTTACCCAGGAGTTATTCAAAAGTGAATTTTTTATTTCCAAAAGTTAATCTTTTTAATGGATTTCTAACCTTAGTTTTTGGTGTCAGAAAAATATCTATGTGAAGCTCATTCCTTCAAATATGAGGAAATTTATGGCTTAGTCCGTGGTGAATTTTTAGATATGTTCCGTATTTATAAATTGAAAATAATATTTAATTATTAGTTGTCAGTTGTGTTATACAAAATCTGTCCTTTTTTGTCTGCTGCTTCTATTACTGAGAAAGGAGACAGAAATTCTCCACTGTGATGGTGATTTGTCCATTTCTCCTTGCTGCTGCCTGTGGTCCATTGTGGGTTAATTTTTGTATAAAGTGTGAGACTTAGGTTAAGGTGCATTAATTTGCTTATGGATGTCTGATTATTCAAGCACCAATTATTGAAAAGGCTGTCCATCCTCCATTGACTTACTTTTCACCTTTGTCAAAAATAAATTGGCCATACTTGTGTGGGGACTCTCTCTGAGTTCTCTATTTAGTTCCGTTGATCTGTCTATCCTCTGTGAGTAGTACCATGCTGTCTTGATTACTGTAGCAATGTAAGTCTTGAAATCAGGTAGAGTAATTCTTCCCACTTTATTCTTTTTGAAAATTAGTATAGCTTTTCTCATTCCTTTACCTTCCCCATATACATTTTAGAAAATCTTGTCTCTATCTACAAGGCATCTTATGGGACTTTGATAGGAATTACATTAAACCTGTATTTCAGTTTGGGTAGAATTTATATCTTAACTATGTCATGTTTTCCAATCCATGTTCACAGTCTGTCTCTCCATTTATTTAGATCTTTTTTGATTAATTTCAACAGTACAGTGTAATTTTCATCATACAAGTTCTGTACATGTTTTGTTAAGTTTGTACCTAAGTAATTTTCATGGAGTAGTTGTAAATGGTATTGTCTTTTAAATTTTGGTCTCCCCATGTTTGCTGCTTATATATGGGAATACAGTTGTGTTTTGTTTGTTGATCTTGTATCCCACAATCTCACTGAACTCAATTATTAATTTTACACCTTTTTTGGTAGATTTGTTGGGTTTTCTGCATGAACAATCATGTCATATACAAAGAGACAGTTTTATTTATTTCTTCACTGCCATTTTCTATGCCTTTTCTTTTCTTTCTTTCTTTCTTTTTTTTTTTTTAGTGAGGTAGGGTCTTGCTGTGTTGTCCAGGCTGGAGTACAGTAGAACAATCATAGTTCACTGCAGCCTCCAATTCATGGGCTTGAGGGATCCTCCTACCTCAGCCTCCTGAGTAGCTGGGACTATAG
>CAUYPO010131898.1:0-30219 GCA_963574435.1 Cheirogaleus major | reverse complement strand
CCGATCCCCGCCGCCTCGGTTTTTCAGGACTAAATAGAAAAGAGAAAAAAACAAACTCCGCTTTTGCACTAGGCCTGGAAACGGTTTGCTCCGCGGCAGGGAAGGTGACGCGGTTCTGGTCCGACAGCGTGACCGGCCACCGAAGGCCAAGCGGGGATGAGGCGTGCCTCCCAGGACACCACTGTACGAGGGTTTCAGGGAAAGCGGAACTCAGAGCACAGCCCCTCGTTTAACACGCCAGTGTAGACGTCCAGAAGCAGCAGGGGACCGGGGAGCGGGACAACACTGGCCTGCGCTGGCTCCCAAGCTGCAGCCTGAACCTTCCCTCTCCCCGGGCAGTCAGGCCGGGGCCTCAGCCATGAGCCTTAGTAGGGCCCAGGGCACTTGGCAAAGAGAGGTGACGTCGACAGAGCGCAGAGGGAAAAGAGTGTCTTCCTGCCTTTTGAGTTTCAAAAGCCTAGACCTTTATGGGAACAGAAACGCCTTTGGCTTAAAAGATTTGGGAGAAAACCTGGTGGGTAGGATCCAAACTCCCTACTCTCCCCTGTGGCCCCAAAGATAGCAAGAGATGCCTGCCGCTGGGGGAGGGAGAGTGGGAGGGGCTGTGTGGGCTGGTCTGACCCCACTCTCCAGCTCACGCCCCGCGAGGTGTGTGGGACTGTAGGAAGAAGGGGCCTGTGCCTTATTTCCCAGGGAGACCCCTAGAGAAGAGCTAGATTCCAAGAAATAGGCGGCTAAAGATAGCGTCTAGAAAGACGGGGATTTAGATGACCTCCAAAAGCTCCCACGCCGCGCAGACTAGCTGAAAATTAGAAGCTGGTTTCTGTGTGCCTGAGACATGGTGAAGCAATGCAACTGCAAGGAGTCCGCAGGAGGGGACCCAGGGACCTCCCTGCAGCACCCCGTGTAGTCCGACAGCTGTGGGCCCAATGCAACAGCGACATCACAGTGGACACTGTACCAACGGGTGACAGTGGATCAGTGGGCCCTCTTGACTCTTTTGTAAAACCCTTGGACTCTAGACAAGGCCCTGAGGTAAAGGGATAAGAATCCCTAATTTGCCTGAACTTCATTTCCCATCACCCTATCAGCTCAACAGCTTAAAAGACAAAGTGAGCTTTACATTTGAAACACAGGTCGATGGCCTGCCATTCACATGCACCTTACACGTATGTGTAATACCCTATAAGCCGCTGAGCCTGGGCTATCACTGCCAAAGACATCTCTCCCTATGGCAGATTAGTAAACCTATGGGAAATAAGCCAAATTTGTGGAGGGTTGATTATTCTGAGGGCTTATTCCAAGTTGGGGGTGGTAGTGCCCACACCGTGAGAGGACAGGGGAGTGACCACAGCTAAGAGCAGGCTAAAGACGGACCTCACGGTCCCCACCTGCCTGATTCCCATGGGCATGGGAAGGAAGTTGAGGAATTGGCTAATGTTCCTGGGTCCTCGAGAAGACTTTGGAATTCTGAGAGGAAGAGTGACCTAGAAAAGGTCTGAGACTTGGAAGGGGAAGTTACAGAGGACAAAGGTAGGGGTTTGGGTCAGCACAGGAGGGGAGAGTCACGTCCTGCTGGGTCCAGCATCAGGCACCGATGCCCAGGCCACCAGGCCACGCTGCAGCAGACACTACGAGGACAGACAGTGACGCCTACAGACGGAGCAGGATGAAGCACCTCAAACAGTGCCCAGTGGGGACCAGACACCCCTTTTCCAGTGCTGGAAAAGACATCAGTCTCCCTTCCCCCCTCCTCCCGGATGTCACCTCCAAGAAGAAAGGCTGGTGAAAACTGAGAGGACAGAAGCCCTGAGAAACAGAGCGTTTATCCTACAATGATAAGCTTTGAACTTGACAATGATTGAGAAAATAACATTTGAGCGTGGCTGAGAAAAATCCCTGGCTTAGATTGGAAAGGCTAAAAATGAGAAAAGCCTGAGTTATCTTTTCTCAAGAGCCAAGCTGAGTTTAGTATTTGAAAATAATGTCACGTTTGCTCACCCTCCCATTCATGATGGTCTGATGTAGACCTGCATTGGTCGGCAAGGGAGGAGCAAGAAAAATAGTGCTGCGGGAAAGTGTTTTAGGGGAACAAGCAGGAAGCAGCAGGCTGGGAGCCCGTATCGCGAGGAGAGGTAGCCCCACAGAGGAGGTTATAGCAGGGAAACCTTGTGCTTACGCTAGAGAGCCGCTCATTAAATTAATTGTCACGTTAGGAAATTCACAACGATAGCACTTAACGATGCATCAAACAGGGTGATATTGGAAGCAGGGAACCCAGAAAGCAAGCTAACTCACTAGTTCAGGAGCGAGGAGTAGCAATCCTTCTCTAAAAGGAATGGCTAGTAGAGAAACGTAGGAGGTAATCGCAAGAGAACTTGCTGTTTGATTCTTGACTAAGGAGAGGGCAAGGGAATCAGGGTCACCTGCCGCCAGCTCATTTGGACAAGTGGGTGCCTGGGAGTGTCACTCACTGGTTTCACCAGGAAAGGCGGGGCCGAGGGCAGCAGGCAGGGTGGGGAGAGGAAACGAGGGACATGGTGAATGTGAAGCACCTCTGAAACATTCAGTTGGATAGTTGTGCTAGCCAGGAATTCAGAGATCTGGAAATGAACTCCAAATACGTGGGGGAAATACGACCTTTCTAGGCACCCTGAGAATAATGCCAGGGCCATGGAGTGCGCCTCCCTTACAGCGCCTCCCACACGGGACCGCCCCCTGCTTTGAATTGTTTTCAGATGTTGACCGTGGCCATTCGTCTCCTCGGGAGTTGGACAGCCCCCAACACTAACCTCATTTTGGTTTCTGAACCTGTATGCATTTCGGACCCTTTTTTATAACACCACATGGGCCACTCAGAGTATATTAAGTCATTTTCTTTTTCAGTCACAAATGGAATCAAAACAGGCTAATCAAACTCTCCTCAGTGCAATTCTCCACCTTGGTTGTGTGTTTGGACAGGTCTTCGAGACGGCTGACCCCGGAGCTGGGAGCCGAGCTCCACACCCTCCCTGACCACGTCGTCCCCCCAAGTACGCTATCTGATGTGTCCCCAGGGCATTCTGGGGTGCTCGTTGGTCCGCCAAGCCTTTGCCTATCCCCAGCCTCCCCAAGAGACGTTGAGCCCAACATGCCTCTTTTACACAGCACCTAAGTGTTTGTCTAGTCACCAGATATTTTAGTGCCAGATTCTGGGATATAATGAGTCATTGCCCTCATTGCTTCCAGCCTCACGATCCAGGCAGACGTGAGAATGGACACGACGGTGCTGTGATAAATGAATAAATGTGTGACGTGCAGGAAAGGTGCAGCGTGGGAAGTTAAGACCGGCTCCTGAAGGATGTCTAAACTGCACGGGAACGAGCGGGGATGCGGGCGAGGCAGCAGGGAATGGTAGGCTGAAAGGACCGTGCGCAGAGTCCAGGAATGAGCGAGACCCACTAGAAGAGCCCGGCTCTGGGCCGCGCCTGCATCACGGGGCAGAGCAGTGAGCACGGGCAGGGGGGGGCGGCCCGGCCCGTCGGGGGAGGGAGCTTGGACTTGACGAAGCAGGCAATGAGCAGGTAGAGGGGGTGATGGTGGGTGCCTACCATAATGACAAGAAGAAGCTCATAAATGACATGGCCGTTCTTCATAGACGCTTCAACAGACCATTCTAAATAACATTCACGAGTATCATCTTTGAAGTAAGCACCCGATAGTCTTAAATCTGACTAATTAGATGAAATCATTTTATGTTAACAGTTGATCTTAAGATCTCCTAAGGTAGAAGTAATTTCCCCCCGTATCTCGTATATCCTGAGCATGGCCAGTCTTTGAAACCAACAAAAATAAATAAAAATAACTTTTAAATAAAACATTTATTACCATGAAACATAAAAAATTAAAGTGTGTTGTTGTCATGCTTGAATTTAGACGGTGTACCTATATTTAAGTTTGAAACACATAAATCATCCTACTTACAGTGCAAAGAAATATCAGCTACCTGTCTCATTTTTTATTTTAAAAAGTCATCCTTATCACTGCAATGTTTGTGGAAAGTGGTTAAATAAGTTAAAAATTCTAATCCTCTCAACCCATAAACAGGTTAATGAAGGTTTCCTTGGGAACTGAGGCGGGGTTGCAGGAAGCACATTGCTTTGCTGTAGCTAACAGCTTAAAAATATAGCCTTCCTGGGACAAACGGGAAGGGAACGATGTCTCTGATGCTGCAGACTTAGCCACAAGTAAAATTATGGTCGTAAGAGGGTCTTGCAATATCTGGTCTCTCTTCCTTTGACAGCCACACAGGGAGACCATGCTGCCAGAACATTGCTTTGCCCACAGCCATGCTCAGTAAACCTTTGATGAGTGAGCTAGAGGAATGAATGAAATGAAAAAGTGAGCGAGCAGCACCAAGCTCCCTGTTCTACTCTGGTGGAAACAGAATAGAAAACAATAGAATAAAGAAATAGAAAATTAAGACACAGAAGGAAAGTTCTTTGGTCGCAATAAGTACAGTATACTGGGGGCCCCTGGGGGCGCGTCACAGCTCTCAGTCCTCTTTGTGTACCTTCTCCTTTTCTCCACGCCTCCTGCACCCCCATGTCACCCACTCGAGTGTCCCCTGGGCTCCTCCAGCTCATACGCCAGCAGCAGGCAGGACGTGCCAGGCTCTGTCCCCATAGCCCTTGCATTCTGATAGGGAGCAACTAAACACACAGTTTTTATGCTTCCGATCATTGCCAAGAGAATGAATGTTACTAAAGCCATAAACGGGGAACTGTGGCAGGGACGGGGGTGGGGGACAACTTCAGATGAGACAGTCGAGCAGGCATCTCTGCCCGACAAAGCGCCGCTGGCGTTCTGCAGACCACCAAGGCGGACGTGGCCTTTCCCCAGGGAGTAGCGTCAGGGAGAAGGAGTCTCACACTGGACAGTCCCCGGCACAGGTGCTAAAGAGGACGTTGAGCTGTGACAGCAGTGAAGAGAGTCCCTGGCAGCTAATGATTTTACATCCCTGCTGAGAATAGCTAAAATCACGAGGGAGTTGACAGACATAATCCTGGAAACGGGGTAATAGCTGAGGAATTACGGAGGACAACAGGGGGAGCTAAAAAACCAAATACACTGATCATGCGCCGCAGGGGAAGAAAATGAAGATGTTGGTCCAGGTTGCTGAGTTTAACGTGAATGCTCGGCGAAAGCCGAGACCGACTTTGAAGGAGCCGGTGGTCCTGCGCTCGAGGATGCCCTGGTCCGCTTGGCAGGGGGGCAGCTCCACGTGGAGCCTGCGCGGCCCAAATTCCTCTGCCCCGGGCCCCTCGCCTGGGTTCGGCGCACGTGATGCCTGTGTCCAAATCCGAGTTCATTATCCCCCCGCTCGCGTGCCCCTCATTTTCATTTCATTTACTCAGAATCATTCATTTCACGGCTTCTTGGCGAACAGGAAATGGCCATCAGGATGCCAGCTGCTGTGGACACGAAGAAGAACAACGTGGTGCCGTGATGCCCTCACCAACCGCAGAGTCAGGCGGGGAGATTTCCAACCCAGGGCTGCCGCCTGGCTGGCCGTGTGCATACAGACAAACTCTTTGACTTCTCTGCATGCAGCTCGGTTTCCTCATCTGTAAAATAGGGTGGTAGCACAGGCTTGACACTTAAATACGTAAGGAGGGAAGGAAGGGCAGAGGGAGGGCGGGAAGAGGGAAGGAGGGGAAGAGTGGGGAAGGAAGAGTTGGCATCTACCGCATTTGTGAGGACGGGACAAAATAGAAACATGTAAAACGGCGCCTGGCACATGGTAATAACTATAAATACCGCCCGCCCCTCACTTCAAAGAGCTCACCGTGGAGGGAGGAGACAGGAGCGCAGTCCAGATGACAGTTAACATGCATTGAGTGCTTATGATGGGCCAGGTGCTATTCTACACTCGACACATTTGGACTCATTTCATCCTCAGCACTTTGTGAGTTCAGCTCTGCTGTCATTGTCCTGACGCCATGCGTTGAGAACTACAGGCATGGCAGGGTGGAGCTGCTTGCCCAAGGCCACATGCGGAGTGAGTGGGTAGCAGAGCTGGGATTCAAGCCCGGGCACTTTGGCTCCACTCACTGCACTCTGCTGCCTCTCACGAGTCTGAGCAGGTGTGACTATTGCCACGTGCCCAGGCTGCCATGGGGGACTTGCAGGCCAGCAAGGAAGCGGTGTGGCTGAGGAACTGTCCTGGGGCCAGGGGACTCCTGCATTTGGGAACTTCAGGATACCCCTGAGGAGGCACCGGGAGCAGGGGCGGGTGACACAGGCCATGTGCATCACACACCATGCTAGGGGCTTGGACTTTATCCTCTAAGCAATGGGGAGGCACAGGAAAGCAGCATGATCAGAATTTGCACCTTAGAAGGTCCCCGTGGGGGCTGAATGGGCGTGGGGAGGACGGCCACGGACGGGGGAGGTCAGTCCGAAGGCTGCTGCTGCTGGGTGCCCCCAGGATCCCGGCCGATGCATGGACCAATTCCTGTCGTATTTTGAAGATATGAATGGAAGACAGTGGCTCTTGTTGACTGAAAAGTCTGAAGGAGAAAGAGGGGATGAGAAGGTCTCCCAGACTTCTCACTGTGAGACTGGGAGGGCAGCGGTACCATCTCCTAGGCAGGAAATGTAGCAGGAAATGGCATAAAGAAAGTTCCTGGGAGCAAGAAGCAGCCTGCGTCCCATGGTCAGGGAGCTCCCCGACCCCTTTTTTAAACTTTCTTTCATAATGAAAACTTTTAGACGTATAGAAAAGTAGGAGGAATAGTACAACAAATACCCGTCACCTAGATTCAACAACTCTTCCACGGTGGTTAAGAGTTTGCCACACGTGCTTCATATGTACATAATATATATTTCTATAGTTATACAGTATTTTATTTGGGCTTTTATTGCTGCCAAGTCATTTAAAATAAACTATAGACATCATTACATTTACCCTTAAACACTTTAGCATGTTATCACCAAAAAGTATTTAGCTAAGCAATCACAATATCATTGTTAGATCTTGAAAACATTAATAATTACCTAATAATCATCTAATAATGAGTCCATATTAAAAGTTCCCCAACAATCCCCAGAATTGTTTTGTATTTACTTTTTTCTCAAAACAGAATTTCATTAATGGCCCCATATTGCTTTTGTTACATCTCTTAAGTCTTTCTAAATCTACAACAGTCCTCACCACATTTTCTATGATACTGATTCATTAAAGAAACCCAGCCAGGTGCCTAGTCGAATGCCTCATAGTATAGATTTTTCTACTTGTTTCACCCCATGTCATTTTTAACTTGTTCCTCTTCTCCTTACATTCCCAGCAAACTGGAAGGAAGTTGTAAATCTTGACCAGATTCGAGTTAGACCCTTTGACCAGCAGGCCATTGGTGATGCCATGGCATTTGTATTGCATTCGATTAGTGCCAAGGTTTCAGTTTCAAAATACCATATCCTACTATTATGCTACTAAATGGAACCTGACTGATTCCAGGTTTGGGACGGAGAACGAAGCAGGTGGCCCTTGTACTAGAAAACACAAAATCACCCAGATACTAATGGGTCACATCAAAAGAACACAAAAGCAGCTTAAAAGGTCCCCCCCGGTCAAATGCTGGATGTTCTAAGCATCAAAATGAATGACTGGAGTTGATTAAAACATGTTGACTATATAAAAATCTATCATACTCAAACAATACTCACAAAAGAAAAATAAAATCTTCACTTTGAGAAGAAGTAGGAGCAGCTCAGGGACTGTTGAGGCTGTTCACTCTAACCAGCACCTTAATCTAATCCACGACTCTGTGTCTCGAATCCAGAATACTCTGGTCTTAATTTAAACTTGGACCAAGAACACCGCTATCCATTATGTGTGTCTGGAACAAGCAGTAAAGGTGATAACCAAAACTAGATTTCTTTCCGCTGAATCACGTAAGAAGTTTCACCAAAAAAAAAAAGATAACATACATAAACACCACCTTCTCATTTTAAAGTGAAATTGACAGAATCTTCCAGGATTTCCTTAGTACTGCAAAATTCTTTTAAATATTTTAAAAACAGTGACAAGGAAAAAAACCTTAAGCGTCAGACCCCAATTAACAATTATACCTTGCTAGTAAATATTCTTCCTGTGTTTCTGGCCCCACCCTAGTTATTTTTTCTAAAGTTTGCATTTGTGCCATTTCAAGAATAAGTAGCAATTTCTTCTTTAATATTTATGAGAACTGGAATCACCTTCTTACATTGACTAAAAAATTTTTAAACACCAAACAAAATCCTATTTCAAAACTTAAAGAGAATATACATTTGTTCTTTAAAGTTCACCTGCTTTAGATAATTTTTTTCTCTTCACTCATTGACATGGTAAACTAACATCTAATCCATGCTAACTCATCTAAGCCATACTAATGAAATAAACAACAAAACATCACAGGATGAAGGAAACAATCTTTGTACAAATATATGCAAAAAGAGTTCAAAAAGGGATATTAAATATCCGTTTTCTTGCAGAAAATAATAAGTTTATCATTTCAGAAAAAGACTTCTGGAACAAGTTCTGTCTGGATTTTGGCAGAATCTTAATTTTCTCCTGTCTCTACCAACAGTCAGAGAACCTTGTCTGGGGGCCCTTTTTTTCTCCTTTACATTGTACAGACCTTTGTTTAGAGATCTGCCCAACAATCCCTATAGAGTCTACAGAATAGTGTTATATAGGTTCGTATAAAACACAATTTTAGTCATGTTTTAGAAAGCTACCATCACACCTTTTACCCTAACTTTGGGCAGGCTCTTCAGATTCTGTCTGGTACTAGAATAAGTTTTTAGTTCTGAAACAACTTTGAAAGGTGGTCCCATAAAACAAAGACCTTGAGGCAGGAGCCTTTGAGCACTTCAGAAAAGTACAGTTTCTATTCCTCTCCAGCCTGAGATTAAGAGACCATTAGCTGGTTTACACTCGGTTGCGATACTCGTTTGAAATAGTTTTACTGTGCAGACATTAAATATTGCGTTTAAATATTAAATATCAAAATATTTTGGACCAGGAAAACAGAAATAGAGAGGACAGGAACATCAGGCAAGGAAAGAAACCAGTTGAATTATGATAATAGACTTGTCCCTATTCTATGCCCTCCGCAGCAAGGGAAGAGATTTCAGCCCGGATCTCAGAAAAATCTGAGGGCCGCTTTCTGAAAACTCATCTCTGTTTGACATAAACCATTTTTTCTGCACAAATACTCAATTCTCACTAAGAGGGAAAAAAATGGAACAAAAAGAATGGGATGTTTTTCTGCCGTGTGCTACAAGGGCCAGGTGTGACACTTCTTTGAGTCATATCGGATATCCTACAGTGGCAAAGGGACCGTCATTTCGCTTTCTGCTACTCATTCTTTCCACGCAGAAGAGCTCTTTCTGAGAAATTGGAAACTGCAATCCTACACGCCCCAAAGGACATCTCGGAGTCTGGTTTTGGTGCCCATGATCATTCCCTGCTAGCGGGAAACCGCTCTCCACTAATATTTAGGCTTATTGCACAATGGTTGAAGCACCAGGCAACTGACAATTTCTGCAAATCCTGTACTTGCCAGCACATTCTCAGCGAAGAATTTATTCATCATCTTCTAAATTAACCCTCAGCAAAAACTCCAGTTGCTAAGAGCGGTGTAATTTTTTGTCAACCACAGAAGTTACTGAGCCACGTTTGCTGTCACGGCTCTTCCTCGGGACGAACTGGGCGCTCTCGCAGCCACCCTGTCCCCGAGCCGCCTCCCCTCCTTGTATCCTCTGCTCAACATTAAGTCGAGAACACACTAAATACCTGCCAATTATGGAAAACACCTTTTCTTTGTATTTTCACCGCATTTTCAGAGGCAAAAAGGGGAACCATGATTTTCCTGGGTATTTAATCCACAAACCTATGTTTAATTGACGATGAACACGCAACCTCCAGGGCCTCTATTAAATTCCTTAACAGTAGGATGAAGCTCCCGGTTTCTTCCTGCCTTCTCACCAATCACGCCACTGGTCACCACTGCACACAGAGCTCCTGGCTCTGGACTAAGTAAGCTGGACCCCACTGCCGGGTGCCGTGACAGCAGGAACCACCTTCTTTCTCTGGGCCTTTCTTCCGTCTCAAAGAGAACATTCTTCATGAGTCTTAATGGCACAGGCGTAAGTGGTTTAAGTCATCCTTACCTGTAGCTGCTCTACTTGCCAGCGTGGAGGCTATCATCTGACAGTCCTTTCACGAGATCCCTAGAAAACTGCTTTTCTCTTTAAGACAAGCACCCTTGGCGAGAAGTCGGACTCAATAAATTGACTCCCCAGAAGAAGGTCCCCAGCCCAAGCCACAGGCAGAGCTATTATGACACCCGTGTCCTAGTCCCTATGTCACGCTGGCAGGCTCACGGCTACTAGAGCCTGCTAAAATCTGGCACCGTTAGCTTGGAAAGCAGTTTCTCGAGGTCCATCTCTCCCAGGCAGGTGGTTCTCCAAAGCGCGGGGGCTGCCCTCCTAGCGGGGGTGGCGGCAGCGGCAGGGTCAGGGGCTCTCTCCTGCGGAGCTCTTAGCACCCGGTGACGGCTTTGGTTTATCAAAAAGAAGTTCAGGGAAAGGTTCCCAGAGCACAAACTCCATGGAAGAATGGCTCCCAGACGCAATCATGTCCTTTGCAAAGACTTCATTGAACTCCCCCTTCGAATGTTTCTCCGGACAAGACGGGGGGTATTAATGTGTCTGTCAGCTTCGACTTCTTTATCTTCATCAATTACTCTGTCTTCAAACTCCTGCTACCTCCTCGGAGCAGCCTCCCACAGCCACCCTCCCGTCTCCTGACTCACTGCCTCAAGAAGCAGCTCCCTCGTGCCAAACGCGGAGAGGCCGCCAAGGCATGGGGTGAACCCCTCCGTCCCGATGCCCATGAAGAATGCGGCCACCGGGCCGGGTGAAGCAGCACTTCATCAGGCTTTGCGATGTCGCTGGACGATCTCCTTCCTGACTTCGTGCCATTGCCTGTGTTTCTCTCCTCAAGGACCTGAAACTGCCCCAGCCTCCACGGTCCTGCTGGGGCAGCTCGGAGCAGCCCGGCCCACAGGCACGAGGGCACCTCAGCCCCTCCGCCCCGGGAGGGCACTCGGGCAAAAGTGCAGGCCCACGTCTGCCCCTGGCTCTGGCCCCCGCGTCCCCTAGCGGGGAGTCACACAGCAACTGCCCAGGGTGACCCTGGAGCTCGTGTTATTTGATTATGACCTCTAGCGCTCGTGTTCTCCCACAGGCGGGCTTGTCCCCAGTTGCACGGGAATGCTGGATAAGAACATTTCTTAACTTGCACAATACACTGGCAGTCCCGTCCCTGCCTCTTCCAGCTTCCAGAATACCCAAGTGTATATTTAGTAGCCGTGTGGAGTAACCAACGCACCAAATCATCGTAGGAGAATTATGATCATTTGCTATCCACCACCACCAAAGGCTCCACTCAGAGAACTGACGTTCGGTGTAGAGCTGTGCATGAGAACCACTTGAAAAAAAATTCTAAATTTTTAATTAAAAATACAAATTCCCTGGACCCTACCCTAGGCGTTTCTAATTTGGTAGGTGCGGGATTTGAGAATGACTTATCTGGCCTTTGGAGCCACTGGTGGGGAGTGTATCACCTGTACCCCCATCTTTAGCTCTGCCCTCCTGCGGCAGGGTGCCTGCCCGAGTGTCTGTGCCCATTCCCTTTATCTTTTCCCCCCACGTCGGTTCCTCAATGGCAAGAAGGCAAGAGGTTACACTGGCTTGCCTCGTGGAAACATTTTGCTGGAGCATAGAGAAGTGGCCTGAAGACAGATGCTCTTGTCGTCCTTTGTGAAATGTCCCACTCACCGAGAAAATAACATTAGATATTCCCGAGGGAAGATGCTGCAGAGTCACACTGCAGGTTTCTCCCAGACTAGGAAAGGGAAAGACGTCGCAGGTCCTGCTGTGGCAGAGAACCATGCAGAGCCGCGTGGCACACCTCTGAGAGGCTGGCGGGCCTCAGCGAGGACAGGCTGCAGGTGTATGTGTCGCCAGGCCCCGGCCCAGAGCCTGGGGTCCCAGCTTGACAAAGGGCAGCACGGAAGTGCACGGGCCAGGGTTCAGTTAGAGAAGCAGAACCAGCAGAGAATACATAACATGGATTTATTAAAAGGGAATTGGCTTACACACTCAGGCAGGCTTGCGAAGCTGTGTCCCCATCTAACGCTAGGGCCCGGAGTCCACAGGCCAACAGTCAGGACGGTGAGGCCCGAGCAGGCGGGAACCCCACAGCACAAGCTGGGACCCCAAAAGGCTGGGCTGACCCTTATTGGTTCTTGTTGCCTCTGGGCTTGGTAACAGGGTAAGCTACAGAGCCCAGGATTTCTTCATCCAAGGAGCTGGACACACAGACCCGAGCCAGGAGTCAGGGAGTTGAGGGAGGATGGGAGAGGAAGGGGGAGCAACTGCAGGCCAAGCTGCTACTCCACGCCAGGGAGGTGAATGAGCAGAGGAGAAACAAAGGCACGTGGGCTACAAACCGGCTGTGGCCTCCCTCCCTCCTCCAGCTTTCCAAGGGAGAGAACCTCCGCGACCCGCGCCAAACACACGAGGAAAAGGAGTTCTGGGAGATGTAGTTCAGCCTTGCCGAGTGGGCACATGGCAAAGCCATCACTGGAGTAACAGAGGCTCTGGACGTCACAAGGACCCAGAGTGGACAGAGACGGGCCTCCCCCTCAGTGCTCTGCCGTGTAAGGGGGCGGGAGCCCTAGCAAGACCCTGTGGGGAATCTCAGTACAGATGAACACTGATGAGACAAACACGCCGAGATGGAACCCAGCAGGCTCCCAGAAATGTACGCAGGGAGACCACCTTAGGTTGGCTCCCTCCCAACTGCCACCATAACATTCCCTGTAATGTTACGACTTTTTATTACTAATCATTAGAAGAAATGACACCATGAGCACGGCTGCCATGTGTATACATCACTCACCTCGAGGGCATTATTTTCTTTGCTGCCCTGTATCTAAGCTCTATGTAAAAGACCAACGTCAAAATGACTCAAAGATGCCACTAACTGAAAGTCGCAAGTAGTTCATAAGCCATTTTGGTTCAGAAACACACTTCTGAGGATTTCTGAGCAGTCTCCTGATATTTGACATCTTGGAAACCACGATGTCCTTTCCCATAATAACGGCTATTGATAACCACGTCCATGAGCCCCTGGGTGTGGCTGAATTTCTGCCCTGGCCAGGACACGCCCCGCCACCTCTGTGTTAATGGCTGGGACCCTTGGCCTGTTCTGCCTCAGAGTCTGCAGCTGTGTTCTGGACCCACCCAGAGACTTCCACACACACCCCTTAAAGTGTTGAGAGTGGGCCGGGTGAGGTGGCACATGCCTGTAATCCTAGCATTCTGGGAAGCCGAGGTGGGAGGATCGTTCGAGGTTAGGAGTTCTAGACCAGCCTGAGCAAGAGCGAGACCCCGTTTCTACTAAAAATAGAAAGAAATTAGCCAGACAACTAAAAATATAGAGAAAAAATTAGCCGGGCATGGTGGCACATGCCTATCATCCCAGCTCCTTAGGAGGCTGAGGCAGAAGGATCGCTTGAGCCCAGGTGTTTGAGGTTGCTGTGAGCTAGGCTGACGCCACTGTCCTCTAGCCCGGGGAACAGAGTGAGACTCTGTCTCAGAAAAAAAAAAAAAAAGAATAAGCCAGTTTGCAGCTTGGACCCAAGCTGGAGAAAGAACAATAGGAAAAGAAATAAATATGCATTGGCCACCTCATTAAATACTGACAGCCATTCAATGAGTTTTTTTATTCAGTAAGCACACATACAAGCGCTTACTATGTACCAGGCCCTATTTGAAGCACTTGACAAACATTAACTCATTTAACTGTCATAATGACTCTACAAAGTAAATGTTATCTTAATCTCCATTATTTAATTGGGTATAGTGGTTTCCATAGCACCAGGCCCTATACATCAACAAAAAAGAGAGCAACGGTGAATGCTCCTGTACCGACAACCAGGAGACACATCTCCAAAGGGATCCCAAGGATATCCGAGAAGAATGTGAAGGGGCTAGATTGACCCATTTGTTTTTATTGTTGGTTCTAGGTGCTTAAGAGACTCAGATTTCATGAGGTTGCCTGAAAACATGATTTAAAAAATATATATATATATATATACATATGTATATATAAATTATCAATGTCAACAGAGCTTCATAGCAAAGGTTGCAAACTCAGATCTCTGCAAGGGCCAGACAGTGACACAAATGAGTGAATCTGTAGAAATATACAGTATTTGCCCCATTAAAAGGGAAAAATAGCTCCTCAGACTCAGCTAATTTGTTCAGACCCTCCACGTTTTTCCAGAATAGTTAGAAATCCACGTTTGTATGCCAAATCTCCCTATTTTTAAATGTTGGTGACTAATTCAGTTTTTATAACACTAGGCGAGCTAAATGGAACGCACCTGCTAGGGGCTCCTGGGTCTTGGGCTTCCCTCCTCTGCGCGACTCTGCGCGGCGGCTGTCGCACCTTCTAGTGGGAGAAACAAGGGCCCGGGCCGGTGCGAGTCTATGTTCCCTGTCGTGAGGTACAATGGGCAGGAAGTTTTTCTCCTCTCTGGAGTTTCTTTCCAGATCTTTTGAAAGCGCTTTTTAAAAGATGTCAGCCTTATTTATTCCCGGGGAATCCAAGGGAGAGGAAATAAACAGTAAACTTCATAATTGTTTCCCAGAGTTATCCCTTTGAACCAATAGCCAAAAAGGCAAGATTATTCTGAGATTTCTCTAATTAGTTCCAGTGTGCCTATGTCTCCCTTTTCACCAGTTTCTTGGGCGTTCTTCTGCTTTGAGAGCTGTCGTGAAAGACTCAGAAGAACCCAAAGGCCCACGAGCTCCTGCTCCAGGATGGCCTGTGCCTGAGCTCTCAGGGCTGCTCAGACCTGCGACGCCCACTGGTCCCAGCTGTTCTGCCAGGGCCTTGGCTTGCTGTCGGTTCCTTCAGTCCCTCCAGGCTCCTCGGTCCCAAGAGCCGGAACTAGGTCTCTCTCGTTGAGTGCCACTAAACTAACCCTTAGCCAGGCATCCAAGACAAATCCCTAGGTAGGTGCCAGTAATCCAGAAAAATTCGTTTAGAACAACTCAATGTAGGAATGAACAAATACTCTGTGACATTTTGTGGCATTTTACGTGGTTGACCACGCACTGCCTTTGTTTAATCTCAGATGCCTTGACTTCCGGGATGCTGGGCACATCTCTCTGCCCCTCGAAGTGCCGGCTCCTCCCTCTCTGGCCTGTGTGCCATCCACCTCCCCTCAAGTGGCTCCAAGGCGCCTGGGGCTGTTCTTCCGCCGCCTCTGCCGAGTCTCCAGTGGCAACAGAAGGCTCAACCTGAAGACCAATGTCAACAGGGTTCTGTGGCCAAGCGAGCTTGGGAGATGCCAGGCTGACTTAATTAGGTTCCTTAATTCCTGGCAGCAGTGCTTCCCAGAGCCTTTAGTAGACTAGTACGCTCTGAGAATTTCCAGTAGAGTGCTTCCACATCACTTAACTCCGAAAGTTCCCTTTTGAGAAGCATCCTAAAGGTGAAATGTTCTATGGATCACACCCTGGGAAACCCACTCTACATAAATAAATAAATAAGCCAACTGAAACAATTCCAGACTGGGCTCTGCCTAGGAGAGAAGACTACAAGGACCAGGACTCAGAATTCTTGACCTTCAGGTGTACAAAGGCCTCAGAAGTTAGAGAGAGGTCGCTTCCCCTTCAACAAGTCTTTACTAAATTGTTGGGGTGTACCGTGGCTTGGTCACTCAGTTCTAGCGAATGGAATGATGCAATTCTTGGCCTTGGGGAGTTTCTCCCTTTTTGACCCAGTCCCTGCCATGGTCTGTCACAAAGCCCAAGAGGAAAGTGGCTTAGTCAGTCTATTCTCACAGGTGGATGACAACTGTGAATTAGAAATAAAGCACCTTAGTAGAACATTCAGAACCTGACATAAGTTTGTCAGACACAGACAAGAAATGCAATGTGAAAAGATCCAAGATGATAGATAATCTTTGGGAAAAAAACAAGAAATAGTGAGCAGAGAGAGAGAGAAAGAGCCAAAAAAATTACAGAGGAAAAGCCAGAGAAGAATAAAGTCGAGCCGCTGCATTATTAGCAGTAGCAGTGGCTGACATGTGCCGAGCTCTGGCACCGCTCCAGAAGCTTGACATTATCTTATTGAATCCCCACAGGTGCGCCTGCACAGGAGCCCAGAGAGGGTAAGGAATTGCCCAAGGTCACACAGCTAGTACGTGGTGGTGGAGTTGGGACATGAAATAGTCTATCTCCAGAGTTGTGTGTAGAGGAATTCAGGGGTGGAGGAGATCGAAGAAAAAGAATAGAGACAACAGCATCGATAGCGTAGGAGCACAAGTAAGATGGAGACTTGGAAGTATCTTGGATCTGACATTTACGACGTTTAGAAAGTGCACTTGGTATTGAGTCCCAGAAACCAGATTGTTGGTGATAAGGCAGTGATCAGATGCAACAGAAGTAGTTGGGTGTGTTGCATTTATTTGAGAAATTTGACCTCAAAGGAAACAACTGTCTGGAAGTACCTTAGTAACTCTTAATCTGTGTACTAGTCAACACCCATGTCCTAGACGGAATATACCAGTTGCTTTAACAACCCCTAAATCTCAATAGCTTAAAACTAGAGAATTTTACTTACTGTTCTTATTAGAGTCCGAAGAGGCTTGCGGAGGAGGGGCGCTCTGCTCCACATGGTCATGCAGGACCCTGGCCCCTGCTAGCACGTAGCCCCTCCACCTTCTCAGGCCTCAGAGCCCTCTACTGAGTCTCTGGCTCTTTAGGCAGGCAGGGAAGGGACTGTGATGAAGATGGGGAGGGAGGAGTAAGTGCTAGGCTGAGAAGCGGTGACCATCACTCCCACCCACATGTGACTAGCTGCAACATGTTCAAATGACCCCACTCTAACCAGAAGGTTATCTGAAAAATTCGGTTCAGGTGCGTGCCCATGAAGAAAAGCAATACACCATTAGCTCCTCTCTCTCAGCCCCTCTGCCATGGCTCTTTTGTTCTTCCTCTGCTCACTAGCCATGTGGTAGGACGAAGGGTCCAGGTGATGAGAGGCCCTGGTTTCTTTTCTACTTTCGTCTCAAACATGAACTTGAAGTCTGGTCTTGGTAATGCCCGGCATCCTCCCCTGATTCATCTCCTCTAACTGGCCCAGAGTTGGCCTCTCCCTGGAGGGCTGGAGTTCTGCCTCCACGGAGACTGGTCAGTGAAATAACTAGCCCTGAAATAAGAGAAGTAATTATGGGATCAAAGGAAATGCAGAGCAGAAGAAAGTCCCATGCCCTCTGACAAGCCTTCCCTGTGCTGGCCATTCTGGGGGAAGTCGCCACTTAGGAAACACCAGTGAGTAGAGAAGGCAGGAAATAATGGGAGCTTGGAGAATGCTCACACCTCCTAAACTGCTAGCTGGGCATCAGGGCCTGGGAATATGGCTCCTTGTTGCCAGATCCTCACATTTTTCAAGAAAAGCCAGAAATCTGGATTTTTATTTGGGAACTGATAACTTTTTAAAATTGGTTCAAACAAAATTTCTATGAGCCAAATTTAATCAACAGGCTAACCATTTGCCTCCTCCAGCTTGTAGTCTGGAATGTGACTCCAGGAACTCTAACCTCATCAGCACCACGCTTCTTGCGGAGACAAGAGGAGGTCAGCCTCTGGCACTCCCTGAATAGCCAGCATCATAAGGAAGGTGAGGACTGGGGCAGAGAGGAATCACACCCAGGAGCACCTGTGATAAACCTGACCTTGGAACAAGTTATCAGATGCTGGATGATGTGCAGAAAGTGCCAGAAACTAGATGCCACTTCTTGGCCTCTATAAGTGGGTACACACAGTCTAGAGCACACAAAGGCTAAGTTGGAGATGGGGTGTGAAGAATCCCTTTCTCTGGGAGACCTTCCACCTCTCATCACCTCCTACATCCTGCCATGCTGCCGCCAAACTCTGCCCCACCGCTGAGGTTCTAATGCACTTGCTTTACTCTCTGCAGCAATGCAACTCTGAGCCATTGTGGTCTCAGCAAACATCTATACTTAGAAAAGGCGACCTGTACATAAACAAGTTACAGAAGGCCAAGAGTGATTTATTTCCATGCAATATATATTGCCTTGGAGTTTGGGCTTTTTTCCCTTCTCCTTAAGCCACAGTTGAAAAAGGCTTCAAATCAGCTCTGAGAAGGGTTTTACCAAAGGAAAAAGAAATAGTCTAGACACAGCTCTAGTATTGAATTGGAACTAGATGCGTCAGTATCAACTTGGGAGTTTTCAATATAGGCACACAGATATATAAACAGTTGCAGATGTTGCATATGTGTATGTTCAAATATATATGCACATATATGTGTATACATATATTTTCAGAGCTCTCTCCGCTGAAGGGGCCTGGAAGCAATGACAGTCCAGTACCAATGAGCACACTGAGTGCCCTAACTTGGTTTCTAAATATCATCATTCACTAAAAAGAACCAGAGCTGCTCAGAGAAATAGCTGATTCCAATCCTGGATTAGAAAAAGCACAACTTTTTTTTTTTTTGCCACAAAATGAGACAATGTTCAAAGAATTATGGGGACAAAAAGCATAGGAACCAGCTTGGAAGGGGACCGCACTGACCAAATCTAGAAAAATTTGAGCATCTAAGTATGTGTCGAGCATGCCACTATTCAGCAGCCGAGGAGACCCCACACAGTGCTGCCAGTGCCTGGTGGAGAAGCTGAGGCCAATACTGAATTTGAAGTATGCAAAATGGGTGCAAAAATATTCTAGCAATGCAAACAAGAGCCGTCAATGGATGCCAAGTCTGGTGGGTGGAGGTATGAGGAAGAGCAGGGTAATTTCAGGACGTCTCTTCACAAAATGCCAATCAAATACAAAGGGGAAAATGGCTGCTTTATGTGGAGAAGCCTGGAAGACACTAACTGGCCCAGGTGACCATGATTGATGTTTTGGTAGAACCAGTCAGTATCATGTACCTGCTGATGGGAGCCACTGAGAAGTAGTTTGGAGTAGTTGCCCTCTGAATACTAGGATTATGCATGAATTTCTGAACGCTTTGTTAAACTTGTCTATATTTTCCAAATATTCTACAATAAACATGCATTTTCTAATGGAGGGACATCATAATACATAAAGTACATGAAGTGTACACTTGATGATTTCTTATTTATGTATACACACTGACACTGAACAATTCCAACACCTTAGGAAGGGTCCCTTAGGAGGCTTCCCTTTGTATAGCCCACCATCAGAAGTCTGCATTATTCCAACTTTTATTATTTCTACCTATTCTTGAATTCCATACAAATGGAATCACATATGTTCTCTTTTGTGTCTGCCTTCTTTTGCTCAATATACCTGTGAGACTCATTCATGTTGTAATGTCTACCAATAGTTTTCTACTTTTGATTGCTGTGAAGTATGCCGCTATATGGATAGATCACCATTTATCCATTCTTTTCTTGGCAGAAAGTCAGTTTTTTTTTTCAGTTTGGGGCTGTTATAATATAGCTACCATGTGCTCTCTTGAACATTTCATATTTTGTGGAACTTAGGCATTGCTAAGACACAGTATAGACCAGGGGACAGTCAACTTTTTCTGTAAAAAGTCAGACAGTGAATGCTTAGGCTGAGCGAGCCACGCACTCTCTGTCCCGATGAGCCAGCTCCGCCACAGACAGTAAGCAAACACATGGGCGTGCCTGTGTAATAAAATTTTATTTACAAAAGCAGGTGGTGGGCCGGATTTTGCCCATGGGCTGCAGTTTAAGGAACCCTGGTGTAGATGGTTGGTTTGCTCTAGTAGAAACTGCGGAATGGTTTTCCAAAGTGGCTGTTCATTTAATACTCTCAGCAACACTTTACAAGAATCCACATTCTTGTCAACACTCAGAAGTGTCAGTCTTTTTAGCTTTAGCCATTGCTGTAGGCGTGTAGTATATCTCACTGAGGGGGGGGTGTTAATGCGTGATTCTATGATACTGACGACGCCGAGCGCTTAAAATATATGTATGAGCCATTTACATTCCTCCTCTTGCGAAGTGCTTGTTGAAGTCTTTTGGACACTTTCGACTGGGCTGTGTTTGTCTCGGATCTGTAGGAGAAACCCTGGCTCTGAGTCTGTATTACCTATTGCTGCGCAGCAGTATCGCCGCAGCGCTAGCGGTGCAAAACGACATGCATTTATTATCTGACAGCTTCTGCGGGTCAAGAGTCTCAGCGTGGCTAAGCGGGGCCCTCTGCTGTAGGATCTCGCTCAGTGCTGCAATCAGCACGTTGGCCTGGGCTGTGGTCTCGTCTTTGGCTCAGATGGGGAAGGGTCTTCTTCCAAGTTCACGTGGTTGTCGGTAGCATTCAGTTCCTTGTGAGCTGTCAGCTTGTGAGCCTCGATTTCTTGCTGCCTGTTGCCTGGAGGTTACCGTCAGTTTCTCGCCACGGGGGCTCTCCTCACATCGCTTGTTTCTTCAAAGCCAACAAGGAGTCCACGTGACACTCATTACAGGCTTGGGGAACATAACCACATGTACGGAATCACATGCGGCTTGCCACCTTTGCCACATCCTGTTGGTTAGAAATACGTCACGGGTCCCGCTAAAACTCAAGGGGAGAGGATGACATAAGGGCATGAATACCAGGAGCCGGGGATCACGGGGTCTATTTAGAGTCGCCTGCCACAGAGTCCCTGTCAGACGTATGTGTCACACACGTCTTCTCCAGTCTGCAACTTGCTTTTTCCTCTCCTTTGATAGAAAAAAAAAATGGTTTTATTTAAAATAAAATCAAACATCCATTTCTTATTTTATGGATAGTGCTTTTTATGACCTGTTTACATAATTCATTGTCTACCTAACATCACAAAGATACTCTTCTAGTCTAGCTTCCTTACAGACCAGGGTTTCTCAACCTTGGCAGTATTGACATTTGGGGCTAGATGATTCTTTGTCGTGGGGATCTCCCCTGTGCATTGCAGGGTGTTTGACAGCATCTCTGGCCACCAGATACCAGCAGCACCTCTTTTCCAGTTGTGACAACCCAAAACCTTGCCAAATGTCTCCTGGGGCCAAAGGCCCCAAGTTGAAAACTGTTCTAGATGCTTTATAGCTTAATCATTCAATATGATGTCTATAATCCATCAAAGTTAATGGCTGCTTCATATTGTTCCATGTGGATATCTAATTTCTCTACATTTTTTAAAAAGATCATTTCCCGCATGAATTGCATGTATGACTTTGTCTTAAATCAAATGATCAGATATGTATGGAATCTGTATTCTGTTCAATTTATCTAATTTCTATCCTCATGCCAATAAAACATTTATAGATTTGTGCAAGTCTTGAAATCTGTTAATGTAAATCTTCAAATTTTGTCATCAAAATTGGCTTGGCTATCCTAGGTCCTTTGCATTTCCATATATAATCAATTTTTCAATATTTACACACATTAAAAAAATGTGAGGTTTTGATTGGAACTGAATCCATAAGTCAATTTGAGATCATTGTAGTTCTAGCAATATTGAGTATTTCAGTACATGAAATGATAAACCTTTTTAATTCCTCTTTTTTTTTTTTTTGAGACAAAGTCTCACTATGTTGCCCAGGCTAGAGTGCCATGGCGCAACCTAGCTCACAGCAACCTCAAACTCTCCTGGGCTCAAGGGATCCTCCTGCCTCCCGGGTAGCTGGGACTACAGGCACGCACCAACATGCCCGGCTAATTTTTTTTTCTTCTATTTTTAGTTGTTTGGCTAATTTCTTTCTATTTTTAGTAGAGACAGGTTCTTGCTCTTGCTCAGGCTGGTATCGAACTCCTGAGCTCAAATGATCTGCCCGCCTCGGCCTCCCAGAGTGCTAGGATTACAGCCGTGAGCCACCGCGCCCGGCCTTTTTAATTCCTTTTTGGTATCTCTCAATCTTTTATAGTCTTCAGTGCAGAGGTCTTGCAACTATATTATTTCTAGATATTTAATAATTTTTCCAGCTTTGAGGTATACTTGACACATAAAAATTGTACATATTCATGACGTACCATGTGATGATTACATATATACACACATTGTGAAATGATTAAGGTTAAGTGACGTATCCAACCGTTCACGTAATTTTTTTGGTGGTGAGAACATTTAAAATCTACTTCTTTAGTATTTCATATTTTTGATGCCATTTTAAATGACATTGTTTTCCCAATTTTATTTTCTAATTGTTCATTGCTAGTACGTAGAAATATAATTCATTTTGTACAGGCTTGTATCTAGTGATCTTACTGTATTCAATTATAATTTGGATTTTCTTTGTATACAATCATCTGTAAACACAGTTTTACTTCATTTTACTCTTTGTATAGTTTTCTTTCTTTTCTTTGCCTTCTTGCCCTGACTGGGAATGTTGAACAGAAGCAATGATAGTTAACATTCCAGTCTTTTCCTCAAATTTAGGAGAGAAATAATTCAATGTGGAAACATTAAGAACTATGATAGTTGTAGGGCTTTTTGTAGATACTCCTTATTATATTGAGGAATTTACCTATTCTTCCTAGTTTTCTGAGTTTTTATTATGATTGGCTATTGAATTCTATCGAATGCTTTTTTCTTTTTGCAGTAGCTATTAAAATAGTTACCCAACTTTGCTCCTTTATTCTGTTAATGTGGTGAATTACTTGATTTTTGAATGTTACACCAGCAGCCTTGCATCCCTGGGATAAACAAACCCATTTGGTAATGATTTACTATCCTTTTAGATGTATTTTCTACATATTGCTGAATCTCATTTTGTTTAGTGTCATTGTCTTTTATGTTCATGAAAGATGTTGGCCTGTGATTTTAATTTGTCAGATTTTGGCGTCAGGAAAATTCTGGTCTCATAAATCCAGTTGGGAAATGTTTCCTTCTACCCTATGTTCTGAAGGAGTTTATGTAACATAAACTCTTATACAATATTTCATCTTTAAATGCCTTGGGAAAATCACTGATGAAACCATCTGGGCCTAGAGTTTTCTTTGCAAGAAAGTTTTAAATTTTTAATTACATCATAAAGTTTTTAATTCTTTAACATATGGTCTATTGTGGTCTATGTTGGTTAACATTTCCTACACATTTAAAAAGAACCTGTGTTCTGCTCTTGTTGAGTGTCATATTCTATAGACGTCAATTAGGCTAAGTTTGGTAGCAGTTCTATTAATTCTACTGATTTTTGTCTGCTAGCACGATAAATTACTGAAATCACTGTGTTAACACTTCTGGCCATGACTGAATTTTTCCACTTCTCCCTTTACTTCTTTTTTTTAATGTATTTTGAAGCTATGGTATTAGACACATTCAAAATTAGGATGGCTATGTCTTCCTGTTAAACTGTCCCTTTTACAGTTATGAAACATTGCCCTTTTGGCCTCAAAATATTGTGAAATAAGCGAATAAAGTTAAAACATGAGCTAAATCAGCACCAGAAACAAAGCCTTGACTTTATTCTACAGATAAGAGCAAAACACTTTTGCAGGTGGCATGTTTGTGGAAGGCTTGGGAGCATGGGACAACAGCACCTACTTTGTGCCAAGTCTGCAAAGACAGCAGGGATAGAAATGGGGCATCCCTGAATGTCTGGCACAGAGTGTCTAATAAACAGTTGCTGAAAACCTACCGATAGATTTATTTATTCCACAGAAATGACATCTATGATTATAAATGGAAAACAACAGAAACATTCTTACAAATGTCACCTATGTTAATTTTTGAGGAGATACGCATAAATAATTATAATGGCTATGGATATGGGAACACTAAAGGTTTTCAAAGAGCACTGATATTTACATACCCATGCGCGGCATCGCTGGTAGCCTGGTGTGCTAATGTCTTACATACTCAAGCGTTCAGTAAAGGCTGTTTTTGTGTCTGAATCTCTGATTTAGCTGCAAGATGTAAAAATCCTACACAGACAACCTGCTTTGGCTATATCATCAGAAATGGCTTAAAAGCAAACATGACATTCCAGTTATTCCACATATAAATCCTTGATGTTCACATCCCTAGGCTAAAAAGTAGCCATTTGGAAGGAAATCTCTATTTAAGAGCAAAGGAAATACAAACAGAACAATATCTGTCCAAGAAAGGTCAGACTCAGAATTGAGTTCTTTAGATATGTTAATCGGTTCTAAAATAACATCTCTGATTTGTTATATAATAAAATATGATGGATTTATCAACTTTGTAGAAACATATTTTCAACTTCTGATGGTTTTCTCTTAAAAGGGTAGCTTTTAATTAATTTTTCTCTCTTAAAACTGTATTTACTGAGTTGTCAACTTTCTCCTCTGATTTCGTTCATTCCTTTCCCATCCTCCGCTCTCTGCTCTAGTCTGGACTAGCGAACAGAACATTTGAGAAATCACAAACTTAGGCAAAGACCTTTTTATTTGTGATTAGACTTACACAGTTCCAAAGAGTAAACATGATTAACAAAACACCTAGAAGGACCAGAGGTGCTCCTGCGTCAGTAGAAGGCACTGATTACACCACAGAAGAAAACCTGACGTGGATCTTCACATACTGATGCCGGATTCAATCCCGTCAAACGAGCATGCGGTCCTCGGAGTGGTGACAATTAGCAGGCAGGAGCAGAAGAACTGGAGACTCTTTTCGGCAGGTGCAGGCAGCCGGGGTCCTCCAGGAGTAGTGTTATAGACGACAGGAAGGGGACCACCGTGGGAGCAATGACAACAACCCCAGCTATGATGGCAGCAAAGCTGAGGCTGTCCGCAGAAACCTGGTGGGATCCAGAGAACCTTCTGGTGCCTCCCATCCAGCTGCTCCTCCCATTCCTAGGATGGGCCACAAGATCCATCTTCACAAAACTTAATCCAATGGATTCCGTTGTCACGGCAACACACTAGTCCCGGTAGTTGCTGATTTGGAAAAATGGTAAATACTCCTGCATCATATTGCAAACAAGTCATCTAAGCTGCAAAACAAATATGTTATTAAAAACCACACAGGTGCTTTTGGTGGTATGGCTTCTAACTCTGTGCTTGGCTATAGAAAGCATTATAAACAAAGTTAATGAATAATGCTTTTAATAAAAAGAAAGAAAAGAAAAAGAGGAAAACTACTTTACCAAGATTAGTTTAAAACATTAAAATTAAATTGTATGCAAATACCTTTACAAAACTGAATCACATAATTAAAAACATAATAAAAATACAGAGTACTTTTTGTACATTAATACTAAATGTGTTAAATTACTATATATTAAAGATATAATTTGAAAATTAGAACTGTTTCAAAATACTATGTTCAAATTTCACTCTCTAAGAACCCATAGAAATTGCCAGATCACCATGTTGCCCTTCCTCACGGGTTTCACGGGGCACTGAGGAAGTCCATTCTGAGTCAGGAGAGAGTCATCAGGTAACATTCAAAGAATGAGAGCAAAACATCAGGTCCAGATTTAATTCACTGCCTGAGACTCACATAGAGCTTTCTGAGTTGAATAAATCATGTTAGCATTGTTTTAAAATATTGAGGCCACTATTTTCTGGCAGCATCCGCTACATTTTCATGTTACAAGTAGGCCATAAAGATAGGCTTCAGGGAGAAACAGAAGACAGATGAACTTCGAAAGAAATAGGAAGCTCTAGCAGAAGATCTCTTATTCTCTTTTATGAGGCACGAAGAGCAAAAGAATAGATAAAACATAACCATGATTATAGACTACAGGGGATTTCATATCTAGCCTCTCATGATGTTTTACGAATGATCCTTAACATAGCATTACTCCTACTGAGTTCTCAGGAAATAATTTTCATCATCAATAATATGGTTTAAAAGTTCATCCCACTGGCAATGTCCATGTCAAAGACTTTCACTCTCCTTTACATGTGTACAGAGTAGACAGTCACATCTCTCCAGGCTCACGCCCAACCGAACCTTCCATCACAACGAAGAGAGCGAACAGGAGAAGGACTTCTGGCACCATTTATTTTCCTGTGAGAGTAATAAGGCTGCTGTATCGCAGCTTGGAAAATGCACAGTAATCACTATGTGTTACAACTGCATAAGTCGAAAGCAAGTGATTTTTTCCCAGAAAAGAAAAAAATCTGTTTCCCTTGACTCCTTTTCTTCCCCCATCAACACATACCACATACATAATTTCCACCTAAAGTCAGGAGGCGTGGGATGCCGGCGGCCGGCACAAGCAGTGTGAGCACAGCACGGGGGGCGACGCCACAGTCTCCAGCTCCGTTTCCTGCCCAAACTGTGCTCAGAGGCCACCGTGAGTTATAACTCTTCTCTAAAACCCCTTTGTGTCTCCTGCCGGGCTTTGTCTTCCTCGCTGGGAGCCAACCACGTGAAATATACCTTCACTGGATCGATGTTCCAGTGTTTGTGGAACGATATGGGAACTTGATGAGAAAGGTAGTCCTTAGGGTAATCCACTGGCCGGGCCTGCAGGAAGAAGAACACAGTTACGTTTTTCTTGTTGATTGAAAATAGTTTCGCTGCAGAGGAGCATTTGAATTTATAAAATGAATGGTTTTTTTGGTTTTTTTCCCCACTATTTGATGTTGGTTACGGGAATCTAAAAGCAAAAAGGAAAATATTTTCAACTGTCTTCCTTCTAACTCAAGGTTCTTTGCTTACCTTAATATCCCAAGTACATTGCTTTTTGCTTCTATGTCCCATGATCTTGCCTCTGGCAGATTCCTCAACCATAATAATAAATACAAAAAGCTTTACTTGGTAAGTCATTTAAGTTACTATTATGACTTCTGCACGAAACAGAAAAATTGTTATATGTTGGCATATTGCTATAGTTGTTCTATATTACTAGTTATTGTTGTTAATCTGCTACTGTGCCTACTTTCTAAATCAAACTCGATCATAGGTATGTATGTATAGGAAAAAACACAGCATGTGTAAGGTTTGGTACTACTCGAGGTTTCAGGCATCCACTGGGCGTCTTAGACTATCTCCCATGGATAAGGGGAGATGACTATAAAAGCAATGGAAACAAATCCTTGTGTTTCACATTTAAAAATGAACTATTGGAGATACAAATGCATCTAACAGGAAAAATAAATAAATCTGTAACATCTATCCCTCCATTGATGCAGATTCCAGAAGTGATTAACCACATCTCAGGGAGCCCACATAAGCATGCAAAGAGCTGCCTTATTAAGCATTAGAATGTGCCAATCATTTTTGATAAATAAGGCCATGGAAACGTGTTAACAGAACTAGAAAAGCGAAATACATTCAAAGAGATCCCTGTAACACCAAGAAGTCCATACAGACTTTCATAATCACACATCAGAAAAAAAATAATCTGTTTCCCCTTGACTCCTTTTCTTCCCCCATCAAAACATACCATATACATAATGCCAAAAGGAAATCCCGAACAGGCGGGATCAGGGGTGGGGAAGGACTTGAGGACAGACGCTGAGCGTGTTGGGCAGCTGTGCGCAGGAAGAGGGAGGCGGCTTACACTGCGCAAGACAGACACACGTCGGGCAAAATTGAAACCTCTTATCTGTAAAGATTAGACACACTGCACAGAGCAACAAATGGAGATTAAAGTTGTATTTCCTTAGGCAAATCATTTGATAGCTGTATTGAGAAATGATTTACGCCCTGCACAGTTCACCCACCATCGCGGTGGTCTAAAACTTCTTGGCAAAGTTCCAGAGTTGGGCACTCACCAACCACTGTACACTGCCATATCCATTAGTGGCACTTAATTCTGGAAGAACAGAAAATCACGTGCTCTAGATACTCCGCTTTTAACAAAGGGAAGCGCTAGACGGCCCTTGGAGCCCACTTCTACGAACTGACAACAACCTTCCCTGACTAAAAATAGAATGTGGCCCAGGAAACTTTGTACCTGAGACTGTTTCCAAATGCCCACTCTATCTCCAATCATCAGAAACCTTAAAGTTCATCCATTTGTCTCATATTTCTTTGTCAACATGACCAAATACACTGTTTGGATCAGTGTTTAAACGTTACAAATGGAAAATACTGTCCAAATCATAGCAAACTTTCTCTAAGAGGCTTAAAAATAGAAGAGAAAGCACTATCTGTTGGGGAGGATAGGTTTTAAACATTTTATGATATTGGAAGGGTTTTAAATTTATGTGAAGTAGAGAAATCAAGAGTTCTAAAGTACGGAAAACAGCAAACTTTTTAATTTTTGAATTACCTTCAAAGGACTTTTGCTTAAGAATTAGATGACTTTCCTTCTTTCTTTTCTCCTTATCATTTTATTTACTAACGTATTCTTCCCTAAGTGAAAAGGGCTGCTATAAAAATCTAAGACCTGTCACACTCACCTTGATAAATTATTTCCCTTATACACCAACAGTTTTAACTACTTTTTTAAATGAGTGAAACACCATGAGACAGAACAAGAGAGGGAATGACAAAGAAGAAGAACTTGCTTTTCTCAGTCATCCTAACACAACACACGAGCTTAAAATGGGTAAGAGCTCTCAAGGTTTTAAAGCAGCGGTCCCCAACCTTTTTGGCACCAGGGACCAGTTTCATGGAAGACAATTTTTCCACAGACCGAAGCAGGGTGGGGGTGGATGGTTTCAGGATGATTCAAGTGTATTACATTTACTGTGCACTTTATTTCTATTATTAGTACATTGTCACTTGCCACTCACTGATAGGGTTTTGATATGAGTCTGCAAGCAAATGACTTACTATGGTCTCTGTGCAGTCAGACCTCTCTGCTAATGAGAATCTGTATTTGCAGCCGCTCCCCAGCGCTAGCATCACCGCCTCAGCTCCACCTCAGATCATCAGGCAGTAGATTCTCAAAAGGAACGTGCAACCTAGATCCCTCGCACGCGCAGTTCACAGTAGGGTTCGCGCTCCTATGAGAATCTAATGCGCTGCGGATCTGACGGGGGGCGGAGCTCGGGCAGTGCTGTGACACACGGGGAGCGGCTGTAAACACTGATGAAGCTTCGCTCACTCACCTGCCGCTCGCCTCCTGCTGTGCGGCCCAGTTCCTAACAGGCCCCGACCGGTACCAGGCCACGGCCTGGGGTTTGGGCACTGCAGTTTTAAAGGACGGATAAGTGTCTCCCAACTGGTACCAGGAAGGAGGTTTCTCAAACATTTCTTTGTATTAAAGGTCTATTTTTATCCTCCCCTACGGTCTCCAGGGTATAGAAATGGGTTCTGCCTTTCCTGGTGCGGCAAGCACTTTCTCTGCCTTGTTAAGTTGCTTTCTGTGGTACTGTTTGTGTCAGGCTAAACCCTCTGTATTGCTGTGAGACAGCGTTTGCCCCTGGTCACTAAAGAAACCATGAAGACTATTTTCCACATAAGGGAAAGCCTTTAAGCTACACGTGCATTTATACATTTCAAATTTGAAAAGCTTTACATTTCTTGAAGGAAGACATTAGAGGGAAGCTGGTCTATGTTTATTTTTAGTTTGTGTATATCTGCTATGATTCTTAGAAGAAAATTTACTGACCTGGTTCTTAAAAAATACTAAAAATAATGCAGGAGGATTTCCTTCTCTAATCCTCCAAACTGCAGTATGGTGAGGCCATAAATACTAACCATTCCCGGTAAACATCATGTCATCTCTCCTCTCCCATAACCCCCAGGACATATGCTTATTGAGATACTATATTGAAATTTGATAGATTTTAGCCTCTCGGTTTAATAGCAACCAAAGAGGGAAAAGCCCAGCAGAGAGACTGCCAGATGTACACTATTAAAATCTGGGGATGGTGCAGAATTACACACACTTGGTGATCAGTAGGAGAATATTAGGTCAGTCCTTTCTATTTCTAGACAGCATCAACAATTTTTACATGTCAATTTTTTTTAACTGAAAAGAATTAAAAAAAAAACAGAGCAGCTTTTCACTGGCCCTACGTGCAAGGCTCCTACTGGTCAGACACCATCTGGTTTTGCAGATGTTTTGCCCGCCCTCTCTACGATGTACGCGGTGCAGCGTGCACGTCAGAGAGGGGAAGAGGTCTGTTAAGGATGTCCCCCCGGAGCTGTCAACACAGTTGTTAGGACTGTTCCAGAAGGAGTGAAGAGAAAGAAGGAGAATCCTTAAGCGAGAAGGAGAAGAGCATGTCCCCCCACCCCCTGGGAGGCAGGAGTAAGACCCC
>CAUYPO010131897.1:0-40807 GCA_963574435.1 Cheirogaleus major | reverse complement strand
CTGTATCACCATTGTTTCGTAAAGCTGAATAGTATTCCATCGTATACATATACCACATTTTGTTGATCCACTCATGTATTGATGGGCACCTGGATTGTTTCCACAATTTTGCAATTGTGAACTGTGCTGCTATAAACATTCGAGTGCAGGTGTCTTTTTCATAGAGTGACTTTTGTTCTTTTGGGTAGATGCCCAATAATGGAATTCCTGGATCAAATGGTAGATGTACTTGTATCGCTTTAAGGTATCTCCATATTGCTTTCCACAGAGGATGAACTAGTCTGCAGTCCCACTAGCAGTGTACGAGTGTTCCTATCTCTCCACATCCATGCCAACATATATTGCTTGAGGACTTGTTAATAAAAGCCATTCTTACTGGAGATAAGTGATATCTCATTGCAGTTTTGATTTGCATTTCCCTGATGATTAGAGATGTTGAGCATGTTTTCATATGTTTGTTGGCCATTATTCTGTCTTCTTTTGAAAAATTTCTGTTCATGTCCTTTGCCTACTCTTTGATAGGGTTGTTTGATTTTCCATCCATATATATTCTAATCTTTTGGAATTCCTTGACAAAATGCAATAAACATTTATTTTAATGGTATTAAATATATACATATATACTGTGGAATACTATAGAGCTACGAATAAGGATGAATTAAGACCCCTTGCAATAATTTGGATGGAAATGGAGACCATTATCCTAAGTGAAGCATCTAAAGAATGGAAAAACAAACACCACAGGTACTTACCATCAAACTGGAACCAAGCGATGAGCACACATGTGCACAGAGGGCAACAAAGCTCAGCGGAAATCAAACAGGGGGGAGGGATGAGGAGGGTATGGACAAAAACCTGCCCAATGGGTACAGTGAACAGTATCTGAGTGATGGGCACACTCACAACCCTGACCCAAGCATAACAAAATCGTTACATGCAACCAGATGGGAGACAATTTATTACTGCTTCTATCTCATTACTTGTTATTGGTTTATTCAGGTTTTAGATCTCTTCCTGGTTCAATGTTGGTAAATTGTATGTGTCTAGGAATTAATCCATTTCTTTTAGGTTTTCCAATTTATTGGCATATAATTATTCATAGCAGTCTCTAATGATGCTTTGAGTTTCCACAGTGTCAGTGGCAACGTCTCCTTTTTCATTTCTGATTTTATTTATGTGGGTCTTCCCTCTTTTTTCTTAGTTAGCCTGGCTAAAATTTTGCCATTTTTGTTTATATTTTACGAAACCACCTTTTTGTTTCTTTAATCTTTTGTATTATTTTTTTGAATTCAGTTTCATTTATTTTTTCCCTGATCTTTATTATTTCTTTTCTTCTGCTAATTTTGGGTTTGGTTTGCTCTTATTTTTCTAATTCTTTCAAATACATCATTAAGTTGTATATGCGAAGCTTTTCTACTATTTGATGTAGGCACTTATCGCTATAAATTTCCTCTGAGTACTGCTATTTCTGTACCCCATAGGTTTTGAGATGTTTCATTTTCATCTTCATTTGTTTTGAGAAATTTTTAAATTTCCTTCTTAATCTCTTCCTTGACCCACTGGTCATTCAGGAGCATACTGTTTAATTTCCATGTGTTTGCATTGTTTCCAATGTTCCTCTTGTTACTGATTTCTAGTTTTATTCTATTGTGGTCAGAGAAAATACTTGATATGGTTCCATTTTTTTTTTTATTTTTTTCAGACTTGTTTTGTGGCCTAATACATAGTCTATCCTTGAGACTGACCCATGAGCTGAGGAGAAGAATGTGTGTTTTGCAGCTGTTGGATGAAACTTTCTCTGAATAGCTATTAGGTCCATTTGGTCTAAGTGCAGATTAAGTCCAATGTTTCTTTATTGATTTTCTCTCTGAATTATCTGCCCAATGTTGAAAGTGTCTCTAACTATTATTGTATTGGGGTCTATCTCTCTCTCTAGCTCTGATAATATTTGCTTTATATTTCTGGGTGCTCCAGTGTTGGTTGCATATATATTTAGAATTGTTATGTCCTCTTGCTGAATAGGTGGCCCCTTTATCATTATATAGTGAACTTCTTTGTCTCTTTTGACAGTTTTTGTCTTAAATTTTATTTTATATGATAGAAGTATAGCTACTCTTGCTCTTTTTGGTTTCCATTTACATGGAATATCTTTTTCCATCCCTTTATTTTCAGTCTATATGTGTCTTTATAGGTGAAGTGGGTTTATTGTATACAATATATTGTTGGGAATTGTTTTTAAATTCATCTAGCCACTTTATGTCCTTTGGGTAGTTTAGTCCATTTATATCCAATGCTATTATTGATAGGTAAGGACTTACTACTGCCATGTTGTTATCTGATATCTGTTTTTGTGTGTGTGTGTATGTGTGTATTTGTGGTCCTCCTTTCCTCCCTCCTACCTTCTCTCCTTCCTTCCTTCCTTCCTTCCTTCCTTCCTTCCTTCCTTCCTTCCTTCCTTCCTTCCTTCCTTCCTTCCTTCCTGTAAAAGTGATTTTATCTGGTAGCATGTTTTAATTTCTTGCTTTTCGTTTTTTTGTGGATCTGTTGTAGGTTTTTTGACTTGAGATTACCTTGAGGTTTGCAAAAAACATTTTGTAACCAATTATTTTAAATGATGACAACTTAACTCTGCTTACAAAACCCAAGCAAACTATCAAACAATCAAAGAAAAATCTATACTTTAGCTCCACCTCCCCATCATTCTCGGATGGGTAAGTGGTACCTTGTTTAGTTCTTTTTTTTTGGGTCATGTTTTCCTGAATGTTCTTGATGCTTGTAGATGTTTGTTAAGTCCAGGCATTGACAAGTTAGGAATCTAATATAATTTGTGCAATCGGGGCTTGTTTTATTCTGTCCTTCTTAAGAAGGCTTTCTAGGTATTCAAAGTGAATTGAATGTTGTGATCTAAGTCTTGGTCACTGCAGCTCTATCAGCACTGGGGGAGTCCCAAGTCCAGTAATGTTGTGACACTAGCAGACTCCTGGTGACACCACCATGGTGGCCTTGGTAGGATACAGGATAATTCCCTGGGTTACCAGGAAAGTCTCTCACTCTCTTCCCTCACTCTCTGTGCTGGGCTGCTAGAGGTGGGGGAGGAGTGATGTGGGCACTCCCTCATGGCCACCACAGATGGGACTGCATCAGGCCACATTTGAAACCAGCCTAGTCTCACCCAAAGCCCGTGGTATCTGTTGCCTGGCTACCTCTGATGTTTATTTAAAGCCCAAGGACTCTTCAGGCAACAGGTAGTGAATCCTGCCAAGACTGGGTCCTTCCCTTCAAGGCAGCATGTTTCCTTCTGACCCAGAGTGGGTCTAGAAATGCCATCCAGGAACTAAGGCTGGAATCAGGGGCTTTAGGAGTCTGCTTGGTACTTTATTTTATGGTAGCTGAGCTGGTACCCAAGTTGCAAAACAGTGTCCTCTGATTTCTACCCTTTGCTTTCTCTAAGTAAAAGAAGATTCTCCCTGAGCTGAAATGCCTGCAACTGGTGGAGAGGTGACATAGACACTGGCTTGGCTGCTGCTGCTGATGTCTCACTGGGTTACATGCACTGCAAGTCCACTGGCTCCAAGTTGGCACAGCTGTAGGACTTACCCAAGGACTTAAGTCTCTGTGGCCTGACTGCCTTATGTATTTATTCCAGGCCCCAGGCTACTTGTTGTCAGGAGGCAGTGGGGCTACTAGAACTCAGATTGCTACTGCTGAGGCAGAGGATTTCCCTCTGGCCAGGCTGGTCTACATGCTCCCTCTATGGGCACCAGCAGAATTCTGTCCTGTGCTGTGTTCCCATGTGACAAGGTGGCCCTAAGTTTCAATGCAAAGTCTCACAATCACTTTACTCTCCCTCACCTGGACACACAAATTCTTTCTCCACCTGGCATACTGGTGTGGCACTGCCAGGGGAAGGGGTGGTGTAGGCTATGCAAGACTGTCTTTTCTGCCCTCTTCAGTGCCTCTTTCCTTGATATAATCTTAAAACCAGATAATACTATTGCTCACCTGATTTTTGCTTCTTCTGAAGATGCTTGTATGTGTGGAGAGTTGTCGAATTTAGTGATCATGCAGAGAAATAATCACTGGAGGTTTATATTCTGCCATTTTGCTCCACTCTCACTCTCTTGAGACTTCTTGCTCTTTTTATTGTATCCTGAACTAAGGTAATGGCTAAATATGTGTTTTACAGACACACACATGCACATGCTCACACACATGACTAATATAGTCATTGATTGGTATATAGATGCTATGCACATGTCTTGGAGTTGAGATCACAAAAATTCAGTTTCATAGAATCAGTTATCATAGTACTGATGTATGTTGGGACTGGAAAAAAGACAACAATCTTTAGTTTCACTTAGAAGTATCAAGGCTGTGAGTGCAACTATTTAAAACACCTTGCCTAATTTTTCTGTAGTTTTCCAGATGAACTTTTCAGTAAGATGAAACTTTAAATTCATGGGTCATATGTCTTTAATATTTCCTAACCATCTGAGAAAGAAAAAGAAAACTGTTTTGGTTTTATCTCTTGACCCTTGAGAGATTCCAAGAATAATCATTATTTTTAAGGCTAGATGACTAAGGGCAAATCCTAGTGGATAAAACATTCTGCTTCTCAATGAACCTCTAAGATTTTTATGCTCCTACGTTTATTCAAATAATTTTGCAAGTGGTTTTAGTTTGTCTAGTTTTGAGGATGACTTGAAAATTATAACTCTGGAATATGTGCATTCTATTCTCTTTTAATTGAACTTAATTTCCTTGCTCAGAGTCAATTTCACAAAAGGCAAGTATGCACAGAAACCTGCAGAAAGTTCCATGTTAATGAGAAGTAATTTGAAAACCTGTCAACTTCACACTATATTTAATAATCAAAATTTAGTTTTTTCAAATATTCTTTACCCACATTGGTGTCTTTTTGATTACGTATGAGCTCATATAATGCAGAAGTATAAATACACTGTGAACCTCACCCATGTTTTATGTTAAATCTCTGATATTCTCAAATTTTTAAGGGGTGATAAGAAATTTATTCAGGAAATAAGACTTTTTGTGTCATTGTGCAATGATTTCTGACTAAAATTTAATTGTTATTTAGATAAAATCATGATATGATTTTAAGGTTGTGTCAGTTTGAGAGCAACAGAGAATGTCTCTGGTCATTTCTGACCAAAAACCAAAGGAAATTTATTGAAGGGATATCCAGGGATCCCAGAATTGGGAGGAGACTAGAGAACAAGGCTGAGTAGACATCAGGAAACAAACTATAAAAAATATCGGCAATTGCTGGGAGTTAGCTACTTTCCCAGCAAAGCAGTCCCCAAGGCAGGATCGTCGCAAGGTATTTGGAAATAATAGGAAATAAAGAAATAATATAGACTGAGAAATGATTGAGATGGAAACAAAGTGCAGTTTAAATCATAGGGGAGTTAGGGGCCCCCAGCATTCCCGTGAGCTGTGAGGCCACGATTAAAGTCCTGCATAACTATTTATCGTTACAGCAAATAGTTGTCTTCTGTTAGAGAATTACATGTACAGTTCATTTTTTGAGGTTTCCAGGGGAACCTTACCTAATTCTGTCTACAAGAATAGACGCTTACAAAATTTTTCTAAGATAAGCATATTAAGCCCTTAGTTAGAAACAGACCTAGCTGAGCATACAAATTAAAGATAAAATGTAAAAAATTAGAAAACTGAGTCTGTGTACTACTCTAATCTACTTCTAAACACAGAGACATGTAGTCAGGAGTGAAGCAGGAATAACCTTGAAGTCTAGGATAGTTCCAGCTGCACGTGATCTGCTAGGCAGGCATTTTAATCAGCTTCTCTGCCAAGGATCCAAACAGAGCTTCTGCCTTGCAAAAAAGCTCCAGGCGATGACCGGCAGCAAGAGAAGAAACGTTGCTTTGCAAACATCAACTGACAATGCCCCCCTTTTTGGAAGCAGCTTCTATTCTGTGAACTAACATGTCCACAGATTCCTTCAAGGCAAAGCCCTGCAAAGCCCCTGAAACTTTTCCCATCCCTTAGCCTATTTCCCAACAGGCAATAACTTGGAGTACATTAAAATTAGAAACCTCTCCAAAAAATGTTACTTTTAAGAAGTAAAAAAAAAAACAGTCAGATACAGAAGCAAGTATAGCCAGGCATCATAACTGACAATAAATTATTCAGAATACAAAAATAACTTTTAAAATCAATATTATAAGTACAAAACATCTAATAGAAAAGAACATAAAAAATGAGCAGATAATTCACAGAATAATAAACCCAAATGTCTAATAAAAATAAGATGTTCAACCCTGAGGGAAATAAAGGAAATGAAAATTAAAATGTCATTTTATTTTATACCCACCAACTTGATCAAGATTACAAAGCCTGAAAGTGCTAAGTGTTGGTGAGGGTCTGGAACAAGGGTACCATTTATGCCCTGCTGCTGGTTCTCTAACTTGTTAAACAACCGTGTAGAGTGACCTGGCAATAGCTGGTAAAGCCAGATAAACTTCCACCATCTGGTACTCTATTTCTACCTCTAGGTGTGCACTTTACAGCACAGCTTGCACATGCTCATGTGGAGATATGCATAAGAGCACTATGGCAGCTCTTTATGTGAGTAATATTATCAAAAAGCATAAATGTGTATACATAGGAAAATAGATAAATTATTTGTGGTATGCTCATATAATGGAAAATCACCAAAGGGAAAAAAACTAAAGTAGAGTTACCTATATTATATAGAGTAACTTTCACAAAATATTGAATGAAATAAATTGCAGAACAATGTGTGGCATTTGAGTCATGGTCAAAGGCCACAGTGGAAATCTTTTTTCTCTTAGGGAAAATTAAGTCTTCTCTTAAAGCCTTCCATCTGATTAAGTCAGGGCCACATAGATGACATCCAATTTCCCTTACTGAGAGTCCACTGATTAGGGACTCCAATTACATTAGAAAAATCTCCTTTCATAGCACACCCAGACAAATATTCTGTTGAATGACTGAGAACTATATCCTAGTAAAGTCAATGTCTCAAAAAAGCATGAGATTGTGTAATGAGATTAATAAAATATTTAATATCTATCAGTCAGATTGGGAAGCCAGAGTTTTCTACTGGGCTCTTTAGGGACACAACCACATGAAGGATGGGTGGGGTGGGCATCTGATGCTAGTAGCACCTGGTGAGCATTTAGAAAATAATTACTGAATGAACTAATTAATAGGTTTGGGTGGGACAGAACCTTGGGGGACAGCTGTATCAGGCAGAGGTGCCTTTGTGAGATTGTTGCTGGGAAGAACATAATACAATGAGCCGTCAGGTTTAAGCATTGTTTCCCTCAGGCTCCAGTCCTGCTGTGACAAGAGCAGGACTTTCCCACTGTCTCCAAAACAGTTCCTTTTTCATCTTTCAATAACACTACATGGGCAGAGAATTCCTCCTGCCATCTTCTATGTCACCCTAGTATCTCATTAGATGCTATTAGGTATTCTGCAAAAAATAGGTTCCAAGGTAAAATATATGTGGTAAAAAAATTAACCAGGATAAACTAGATAATAACCAGTAAATCTTAGTGGCTTAAAACACTTAAGGCTTATTCCTCACTCACAAATGTCCATTGTGGGTCAGCTGCAGCCACGGGTCTGAGTCACTGTTCTTGTCCGGACTGGGGAACCGGCTGGACAGACAAGCCACGGTATGACACTGTGTGTGTCGCTGTGACAAAGGCAGAAGTAAGCATGGATGGCACCCACAGGCTCTTGAAGCCTCTGTCCAGAAGTGACACATAGCTAAGTGTAAGGCAGATGAATGTCCTGCAGAGAGGTGACATTATATAGCCTACCAAAAAATTAAACCATAGGGCTTCTCAGGGCAGAGCAAATACTAAAATGCATTCTAAATACCAATTACCACTGTTAATCTCTTGCCAGGGTTATAGTATACAGTATTAACCAATTTATAAGCATACAAACAGAATCTTTCCTTTTATTCATGAGAGGGCAATATAGTATAGGTAGTTAAATGCAAGGCTTTGATGTCACACTGTTTATGTTTAAATCTTACTTCTGATTTGCAAGCGACTTTGACAAGGTACTTAACCTTCTTAACCTTCAGTTGTCTCAATATTGTCTCTTATCTTATGGGTTTCTTATAAGGATTAAGTGCACGTACATCACTTCCTAATTTCCTGGCAAGTTACAAGCTCTTAATAGAACTCAGCTGAAGTTTTATGGGATATAGAGTTTCTGTGGAACACTAAAAACAATGTTCTGGGATTTTGTGACATTAGTTCACAAAATAAAAGATTTTACTCCACGTGCTTTAACATCAAGAATTCACTGCATGGTAATGAGTGGATAAAGGGCTTAATTGGTTGGAGTAAAGTCACCTGGATCACTATAGGTACTAATCAAGGCTGTTGAAGAGATCAGCGTGAGCAAGGCAAGGAGGTGGCATAGGGATGGGACACCAGGCAAGTAGGACAGCCACAAAGGTTGACCCAGGCAAACATTACGTTTCCATTATTGAGAGCCACAAAACTGAGTGTTTTGAAACTTCCCTTAAAACATTTGGCAAAGTGCCCATAATACAGATAGCGTTATAATGGCATGATGGTTTCTTATTCCTTATTACTAGAATGCTGGAAATCTAAAGGAGCAATGTTATGGCTGCCTGATGACTGGTTCATATTGATTTAATGCTCAAGGAGAGCATTTTAGAATTGACTAAAATGTGTCAAGTACCATTAACTACTTTATTATAGGAATATTTGTTTGTTTGTTTCTACTCATTTTTATTATCTTTTCATACCTGTTATGAAACAGTTGCTAAGAGTTTAGATATAGAGCAGCTAGATAGCAAAACTTACAACATTTAAAAATCATGTTTGGGAGTACTGCTAATTTATCTTATTTAATTGACAGCTTCAAGGTTTGTAGTTATTTCTAAAGATTCCAATGTACATTTTACCGATTATGGGTTGTCTTAAAGAATGTTGCTGTATAGAATTATTGATCCCTAAAGTTATTTTGAGTGAAGATATTTTTGTACTGGAATAAGTGAATATTTATATTTATTTATGGTTTAAAGTTTTGCTGATTTTTATGTTAAAGTTGATTAAAGTTGTATTACATGGTTGCATACTTTCCAAATAAAACCTGTTTGTTCCATTCCCCAAAATAGGAGACCTAAAAATCTAAAATAATTTCTCAGAAAAAAACAAGATATACTTTTATTCAATATCTATCAGTAGATTTCTCATGGAATTTAAATTTCTGAGCCAAGAGATTAACCTTTACAGAATTGAATAAAACTGAGTAATTTGCATAATAATGGATTTCTCAAAGCTCTTGACTCACAATGCTCATGGCTATTGCAGTTTTAGGTTGAAAGTGTGATATTCTATATTCCTTAAAGATTTGGGGGCTTAACATTTCTCAGCAAAAGAATTGGAACAAGTGTCCTATTCCTTGTCTAGGAATCAATGTGAAACTTAATCATGCTAAAGAAGGGATATATCAGACAATCTTGCTCTCTAAAAGTCGTCATCAACAAAGTAATTAATTAATTGTCTATGGAAATATGCAGCATTTTTTTATGGTTTCCATTCTCAAAAAGTTAGTAGATATTGTTGTCTCAGATAAACACATGGAGAAAATTCATGTGCCTGAATATTATATTGAGCAAAATAATGTGGAAAGTTTATATTTCAGGTAGAAAAAGCTAACTAAGGATAGTCTTTTGAAACCTCAAGATAAACTGTGAATATTAAAGGATCAACAATCCAATTACTGTGTTTTACTTTTATGAAGAAATTAAGACTGTATATTAGTATATATGGAATATATATACTATATAAAAATATATATCCCATATATAAAGACAGGTATATGAATTTTCTAATATTCAATACTTTGGGGCTAAAAAATTAAGAAGAAGCTATTCGATCCATTATCTCATGCCCCAAATTCATGATTAACATTTCGGAGGAGACTCAAGGACTCTGGAATGCTTGTCATCACAGCAGGTACCGGTTAAGAAATATAAACTCTAAGTTACTTGCCTTTGTGTTAAGTTTGAAATTCACTTTGAAACTTTCTCCCTTTTTCTAGAACTGTTTCTTTTTCCAGGTGGACATTGAACCATTTAAACTTGATGTATGTCAAACACTTGACTCTCTTCCGACATTCATTTCCCAGATGAGCACAGAACTGGTAAATGTTTCAACTCTATGAGTGGATTCGTTGACTAAATCTTTACTGAAAACCGTTAGTATCTATTTGCTATGCTATACATAATGCTTCTGAGAGTATATTATTGAATTTACCCGTTTTCAAAATGATTCCGATCAATACTGAATGATAAAATTAAATATTTAGCCCTGTGATTATAATTAGCTAACATATGTCTCATGTAAATAACTGGCAGAACATTCCATTAACACAACCCAATGCAAAGAGAGCACTCTCTCAGCTGAACTCGTATATGACTTATTGTCTCTAACATACATTATGGCCCTTAATGCTTTGCTTTGTAGCTATTGGCGTGTGCATCTCATTAATCTTTAAACATTAAAAGCCTCTGGATGGCAAGACCGGGATTAGATACATCTTTACATTTTTTAATGTATCTTAATAACCCACACCCTATATTGAACAATATAGGAGCTTTAAAAACATTTGTCAATAAATGAAACAAAAAGAAAATTTATAATTTGTTATTGGATTTATTCTAAATGTTCAAGTATGATGAAAATATATATTTGGCTTTAAAACAAGGGGAAAGTAAAGTTAAATGTAAACTCCTGTTAAGATGAAAATATTTGAATTCTAATGTAAACCCCAAAATACTTAAAATCTAATGTGCTAGTAGGAAACAAACAGGAAATAAATACTCAAATTTTCTTAACTAATTGAAGTGTGAATTTATATACTTAAGTTAAATTTTGATTTTGAAAAATGATGTATCATGTTTTCTCATCCAGTTCTAGAACAGGTGTTGTTTGAGGGTTTGACAGGAAACCCTGGGCTCCAACCAAAGCATTGCTCAGTATGGCCTGTCCAAAGACGTTGGGATTCTTGGGTATGCACTCCTTAGGAGTCATAGAAAGGACAAGCTAAAATGCATGCATGTCTCCTTGGAGTGGTGATGGATATTAACAATGAACAAAAATAAAGATACTTGATAAGGGTATTACCATACTCTTATAAGTAATTATAAACAGAGAATATACTTGTTTATACAAAGAAGATGTTTTATGAGGACATTAATTCTAATTAAAACTTCTGTCCTAAGGGAAGAGGCTTTTAATGTATTTTGATTCTCAGAAACTTTTGAGAATTTAAGGACAGCTTAGTACACTGTTTCCATAAAAATATTGAATATCAAAAATACATTTTGCAAATAACTTTAGGGAGCTCTTAGACTATCTAAAGCTCTTCCATTGGTTTGAGCCAAAGACCCCTTTTCCTATATGGCACCACCAGAACAGGTAAGCTGGATGTGCTTAGGGCTAAGAACTAAATTAATCTTCAGCTCCTTTCACATAGGCCGAACTCCTAATCTCATCATCCCACTCACCTGTACAGTAGTGAGATGAGACAAAGAGAATCAGAGCCAAGGAAAGAGGAGGCTTCCTCCTAATGCCTTGAGCACAGCTGGCCTAAGAATCCCAGGGTAGGTTTTCCTGGGTGGTCGTGGCAATGGGGAGGGATGAGGAGGACAGATTAATCTGTTAATTGTGTAAGAGAAAATTACTCCAAACAAGCAGGACAGAAAACAAAAGAAACACAAAAATATTACTTTTAAAAGGACATGGGACATGGCAGCCACATTTTTAACCTCATGAAATAAAAATATTTAGACTTTAGCACCTTGATCCTGACCCACATCAATACTTTTCCTTTTCCAGAGTGGAATATGGAAGGTGGAGATTTCCCTGGTGGGTGTTTCAATTATTGGCACTCAAGGGGATATTTGGTTTCACACATTTTTTTGTGTGTGAGAAAGGCTCACAAAAAAGGCTATGGTTGAGATGGAGGAAAGCAAAAGGGGAAGAGAGAAAAAGCTAGACATGTTTTCCAACTTCAGTGTGCAATGAGATCCCATTCACATGACCCACTCCCAGAAATCCTGACTTAGTATTTCAAGGGGGAGCTAGGAATCTACGTTTTTAAACAACAATTCTTTGTAATTCTTATTCTTATTATACATGTAGGTATTTTGAGAATATTTTGAGAAAACTGAGCTATGATGTAATGCTCAGAAAGAGTAGGTCAGTCAACAGTAATCAAGTGTGTGTGTGTGTTTGTGTGTGTGTGTGTGTGGTGTGGTGTGGTTTTGGGGTTTTGCTGTAAAAATGAGATGGCAGGAAGAAGGCAAGATTCATTTAGGCCACACATACTTATAAGCTGGGCACTTGTCTGTGACTTTTGGACCCATTAGGCAAAAAATCCTTGCCCTCATGGAACCCAAGTTTTAAAGGCAGGGGGAGCCAGAGTATAACTGACACAATTAATAAATTATATAGTGTGTTGGAAGAAAAAAAAATGCTAAGGAAAGAAAAATACATAGTTCAGGGCAGAAGGCTCCAAAGTGCCTGAGATATAAGTTCTAATATTGAATTGGGAAGTGAGGGATAAGTCCCACCGAGAAAGTGACACGTTGGCAAAGACTTGAAGAAAGTGAGAAAATTGACCATGAGATTATTTGGGGAAAAGCATCCCAAGAGAACTTGGCCTGAGCTCTCAAGAGGGTGGGGGCAGTGAGTTTAATTGGTATGGGACTGTAGTGAAGAAAATGAGAGGGGAATAAAAAATTATCTGGGGTCAGGTCAAGGAGAGCCTTGTAGACCATTGTAAAAGCCTTTGGGTTTACTCCGAGGCAAATAGAGAATCACAGGAGGGTTTTGAGAGAAGAGTCACATGGCCTTGCTTATATTATCAAAGAGTCTTTCTGGCTGCTGTGTTGGGAATGGACCGTGGCTGGGGGGTGCAGGGTGGCACCATTATAAATTTGGGAGTAATTCATGTAAAAGATGACCAGGGTGGTGGTGAGAATTAGTAGAAATCTGGATATATTTTGATGATTAATCCAAAAAAATTATTGATTGAGTAGATGTCTGATATAATAGTAGGGTGGAGATAAATAAAGAATGATTCTAAGATTTTTGACCTCGGATAAATGGAAGGACTAAGTTGCCATCAACCGAAACGAGGAAGAGTTTCGAAGAGATGGTAAAACTCCTAGTTTTCTCAACAACATAACATAGTGTGTTCAATGCCATAAGACGTGAATTTGCTTACTTGATCTAGTATATGCCAATTATTTGAACAACTCATTGAATCCCTATTTCCTCATCCTTAAAATGAAATAATATCTGTCTAGTCTACCTTGTAGCTTTTTTTGTGTCTGAGGAATAATGGTGATAATGAATGTGAAAACATTTTAGTGTGCTATATTAAAAAGTTTTAAGATTTCATAATTTTATTTAGACTTACTAGTTTCAAATTATAAGTTTTAACTTAATTGTAAAAATGTATAGAATATAATGGCACCATTTGTTTTATACCTAATATGTGCTAGGCATTGCATAAGGCAATTGAAATATGCTATTTATAATCCTTAGAGCAACTTTACAAATAGCTTTACAGATGTGGAAATGAAGTTTAGAGATTTAAGCAAATTCTCAAGTTCATGCAGGTAATAAATAGTATAACCATAATTTAAATTCAGACTTTTTCCTTTATTACATACAGCCTTACTAGTAGACAGAAAATTACCAACTAAATCTTATAAATTGTGATCCTGTTTTCTTTTTACAAATTTTATAAATATTATTACTGTAGCAAAAGAACAGTAGCAGCTAAGCTGGAGGTAAATAACCCAGAAGAAACGGAGCTAAAACTTCATCATAAAACAGGCAAATTTAAATATTTTAGATCTAGGAACAGTGAGAAAGAGCCAGCTGAGATTGGTAAGGCCATTTCATGCACAGATCCTGGAATTACTTTTTCTGCCAACTGAGGGAATCCTGTGTGTTCAAGGGCTTTTCCTAAAGGACAAAGACCTTATAAACCCACCTAATTCATGTAGTGAAATGCTATTATGCACTTCTTCAGGAGTGTCTTCTACTAAAACTAATGGTACTTGCAAAAGACATATTTTTATTCATTTGATGAACTGTCAGAGATATGTAGGCTATATAATTTTTATAATACCAAAGGCAGGAGAATGAGATCACTTTAAGAGTTTTAGTTGGTATAAATTTTATTTTATAACTTTGTTTAACCTTGTTTGTTTTTGTTTTACAATTTGTTTTGCTATAGCATTTTCGACCATTCTTTCCCTCTTCTCTTTGACTGAAGACCAAAAATGCCCTTGTTTATGAATAGAAAAGCAAAGAGGAAATATTGTGCCTTTTTAATAAACCATGTAGTTCATAATTATTCCTGCTTTGGCCTATAAATTATTTTCAGTGAATAAAGTCAAGGTGGATTTGAAAAATACTACTTTGATCTGATGTTTTGATATTTTTGTTATTAAACCAAACAAAATGAAATAAATTACTAATGCCTGGTATTTTCTTCCTACAAAGCACTAGTACTGTTTTCTTTTTTGTTATTTTAACATTGCTCATCTTAAAAGATGTTTATGTCTCCTTTTATCATCCCACAAACTTATTTCAGAGTCATTAATTTACTTTTTATATTATAGGAAAAGAAAATCTGTTTACTATTTTTTAAGTGGTATAGATTATATGTGAAAATAAAATATCTTAATCTTACTGCTAATGCCCTTGCTCCTTGTGATATACCCCAGGATGCCAGAGACAATAATTCCTAAAATAATCTTAAGGGTAGGTACACAAACATAAATATTCAATACATGAAAAATTATTCATGGCATTACATAGAATCTCTTCCTTACTTTCTAGCTTAATTACCCTTCTTTGTTAGTCATATTTCTTCTTCTTAATATTAATTTGATAAGAACTAATATAAAAATTTCTAAACTCATTGGATTATTTCATCTTTATGACAACACTTTGTTATTGACATAGAAGATCTATTAATAATTATCCCAACTTTTTGATGAATAAACTGAAGCCAAAACAACTCACCTACCTAATTTGAAATGGCTATCATTTAGCCTTTGGTTTTGCATGAACGTCCTCCGCATCCTCTATTGCACTATTTGGGAAATGATCTCCTACAGCACCAGATCTCTCCTAATCCCATGTGCCCTGCTGGGTGTTAACCTACTTCCTCACTGAGATCATCATCAATTCCTATTGTGTCCATGGGGCTAGTTCCTCCCTTCCCTTTGTGATCTGGAGCAGTTCCCAGAATCATCTATAGAGCCTCAGTGCAGCCTGGGGTACCTAAGTTCAATTTGGGATCTTGTCTCTGAATTTTGATAGACTTTTCCTGTGTATCTTTGTAAGTGCTACTTTCTGTTTTAGGTACATGTTATTAAGTTAACCCAGTGAAAATTTGATCTTATAAGAGACCTGAAACTCAGGGCTAACCTATGGAATTAGAATTTCTGCAAGTTCATTTTCATGATTGATATATTTAATTTTGGCAAATGGACCAGAACAAATTTGATGGCATAACTATATTGTATTATATGCATATTACATTAAATCGTATTCATAAGTACACATGTCCAGGGAAAGAATGAACATCTTAGTATGTTAAACTACTTTTGGAATTATATTAAAATTAATTTGCTACATATTAATTCATATTTTATCTGGTAGTTCTTGTGAGCACATATTCATTGATATTAACGTTTCTAAAATAAGATATATGGGATAAAATATTAATGGAATAAACTGAGAGACATATAGTCCTTAAATTTCTTTTTTACTAAAATAAAAAAAATTAGTCATTCAATTGTAGTAGTCTAGAACTTCGCCACATCTTGAAGAACCTTAAATAGTGCAGTTTCAATTTCTTGGCTAATTTAAAAGCTAGCAGTGAAACTTTCTAGTAAGTACCCAGTAGGTATGAGGAGAGGTGGTAGAAACAAAGACTAAAACCTCTGATGTCATTTTGGTTTGTATCCTGTACACCTGTTTTAACTAATTTTGAAAACAGAGTTTAAATGGGAACCAACACATTTTAGCTCTCCTCTTACTCAGCTCATTAACAGAACATCCCCATCTTTCGGGTAGCCCCTCCCGTGAAGCAGACCTCCTGATGTTGCTTGCTGTGTCCTCAGATCCAAGCTGCAGCCTGGTCTTCGTCCCTCATCAGCCACAGAGACGTCGGGAACAGGTGATCTCCTCCTTCTCTTCCCTGCCCCACTCTGCTCCAGCCACACTGTCCCCTTGCTTTCTGTGAATGTGTCAGGCACATTCCTTCCTCAGAACCTTTGCACAGTCTGAACCCTCAACCTGGAAACACTTCTCCCAGAAAGCCAGACAGCCTTCTCCCACACCTGTCAGTTTTTTGATCAAATGCCACCTTTTCAGAGAGGTCTCCCACATCACTCTTCCACTGGTACTCCTTATCCCTCCACCCCCCTTTCCTAAACAGTTTTCCTCATAAAATCGACATCTTCTAATATAACATATTTGCATATATTTTTTGTACATTGTTTGTGTTAGTCCCCTTGGGCTGCCATAACCAAATACCACGGATTGGGTGGCTCAAACTTGCGGTCCCCAACCCCCACGGCTGCCTGGGACTGGTTTGTGGCTTGTTAGGAACTCGGCTGTGCATCACCACCTGAGCTCCGTCTACACTGCTCCCGGCACCCCCATCCCCCAATCCTTGGAAAAATTGTCTTCCATGAAATTGGTCCGTGGTACCAAAAAGGTTGGGGACTCCTGGCTTAAACAATAGACATTTATTTTCTCAGAATTATGGAGGCTGTAAAGTCCAACAACACACTTCTGCTGATTCAGCTTCTTATAGACAGCCACCTTGCTATGTCCTTGCATGGCCTTTCCTTAGTGAGTGTGCAGGGGTGGGATGAAGACAGAGAGCAGAGAGAGAGAGAGAGAGAGGGAGAGAAAGGGATGGAGGGAGAGAGAGAAAGGAAGAGAGCTCCTCTCTGGCATCTCAGTGTCTCTTCTTAAAAGGACAGTCACCATATCAGATTAGGGACCAAATTTTATGATCTCATTTAATCTTAATTTTTAATTACCTCCTAAAAACACTATCTCCAAACTGTTACATTTCAGTTAGGGCATCAACATATGAATTTGGAGGAGGGCACAATTCAGTCCATAACCCTGTCTCTTACTGATAGAAGCTCTGGGATGGCAGGTGCTTTTGCCTGTCTTGCTGGTTGCTGTTCCAAGTGCCTCCAAGAGTCCCTGGCACACAGGGAGCACTCAAGAAATATGTTTAACTTAATATAATTGAATGATTTAAAATACTTAGAACTGGAGTATATTGGATAGTTTACTTTACCTCATATTTACAGATTCCGTAATCTAACAGCTGGGGATGATTTAGGGAAGTACCTGCGAGAAATTGCAAAGAAGATGACCCTAACCATGAAATTAAAAAGAAGTTTCATTTAATTAGCTGATCAATATTGCCCCTTTACTGCAGTAAGAATGTGGGTTTGTCCCTCTCCAGTTCCATGACACCTCCATCATGTTACCTTGCCTTCCTTCCTTCCTTCCTTTTTTTTTCTTTCTCTCTCTCTCTCTCTCTCTCTTACTTTCTTTCTCTCTTTCTCTCTAAATTTTTTTCTTTCCTTTTTTTCTTTTTTTCTTTCCTTTTTCTTTCTCCTTTCTTGCCTGAGTTCATGTATGCCCAATCTCATGGATGTGGCCAGAAAGTGAAAAGGCACAGGCTGAACCCGGGAAAGGCATCATGGGTGGCTATCATCACATAGTTCAAGTTTTTCCAAGTATTGTACATACTTTGTATCTAATTTGGCACCTTGGACATTTGGGACAGCATCCCTATCATTTATGATATTTAGTAAGTAAACAAACTTTGAATCTAGTGTAGCCCATAAAACATTATGTTCTCCTTCGATTATCCTCTTTATGTGTGAATAGAATGAATATGGTTGTGGAGTAAAAATATTATAGTAAATTCTGACTGTCCTTGAGGGAAATTAGGCATATGTCCAGGAACCTATAAGGACACTTAACTTTTTATGTATGTGAGAGAATAAACATTATTTATGCATGGAGCTTAATAGCTTTTTCATTCTCCTTTCTGAGATGGGATGTTCTGGCATTGTCTACTTAGTCACTTTCTCTTTACTCATTTTTACTTTTTCCTTCCCTAGCTGTATTAAGGTATAATTGACAGATAAAAATTGCATATATCTATAGGGTACAACATAATGTTTTGATATACGTATACATTGTGGATTATTATATCTAACTAATTTATTCACATACTTATTCTTTTGTCGGGAGATATTTTAGATGTAATATCTTGACAATTTTCAAGTATATAGTATGGTAGTGTGGTTATTACTAATTATAGTCACCATTCTGTAATAGATCTCCAGAACATATTCATCCGGCCTACCTGAAACTTTGTATCCTTTGACTAACATCTCTTCCTCCTCCCAACCCCACCCCAGCCCCTGGTAACTACTGTCCACTCTCTGCTTCTATGATTTCAACTTCTTTAGCTTCCACACAAGATCATGCCGTATTTGTCTTTCTGTGCCCAGCTTATTTCAACTAAGCATAATGTCCTTCAGGTTCATCCATGTTGTTGCAAATGATAGGATTTCCTTCTTTTTTAAGGCTGGATAGCGTTTCTGTGTGTGTGTGTGTGTGTCTGCGTCACATTTTCTTTATCCATTCATCTGTTCATGGACACTTAGGTTGATTCCATATCTTAGCTACTGTTAATAACGCTGCAATGAACATGGAAGTGCAGATCTCTCTTTGACATACTGAATTTGTTTCCTTTCCACATATACCTAGAAATGGCATTGCTGGATCATATGCTAGTTCTACTTTTAATCTTTTGAGGGATCTCTATACTGTTTTTCATAATAGCTGTACTAACTTACATTCCCACCGACAGTGCACAAGGGGTTCCTTTTCTCCACACTCTCAACAATAGTTGTTATCTTTTGTCTTTTTGATAACAGCAATTCTAACAGGGTGAGGTAATTTCTCATTGTGGTTTTAATTTGCATTTCCATGATGGTCAGTGAGGTTGAGCATTTTGTCATTTGCCTGTTGGCCATTTGTGCGTCTTCTTTTGAGAAATGTCTATTCAGGTCCTGGTCTGGCATTGGGGTGGGCCTGGATACTCAGTCTATGGGGGCCAGCTAGGAGCCTGGGACATGGGGCTTGTCATGGATGTCACTGGGGCAGATGTGGTGCTGTGGTTCACTTTCCTCCTTTCTCCCCTGAGTAAGTATCTCTCTTGGGACTGTGCTGCCTGTGTTTGGGGAGGGTTGATCGATGTAATGTAAAATTATCCTTTCTACCAGCTTTAATGTGTCTTTTTATATTTCTGTGCTACACCCAGGTGCTATCATTTCTCACCTTTTTTTTTTTTTTTAGCTCTTGTGAAGGTATTTTCATGAATGGATAGTTGTTCAAATTGATGTGCCTGCAAGCGGAGGCGTGATGAAAAGTCCCATTCTGCCATCTTACTAATGTCACTACTTTACCCATTTTCTGATGATACAAAGAGTAAATACAATAGAGTTTTATTTTCATGAAATAATTGAGCAGACTTGAAGTTGAACTAAATGCAAGTTGAACATGATGCAAATGTGCAGGTACGGAGAGAGTTAAATGTTTTGGGATGTTATTAGGTAAGAAGATACAGCCCATAGGAAAGAGGGGCCCAAGGGGGCAAGACGGTGTGGCAGACAGAGTGGGATGCTTCCACAGACTGTAGGGTATTAGATAATCAAAAAGTCAGGACATTTTTAATAAGACTGGCTGAAATATCTGCTTGCTGAGATGCAAATAAAGGGTAGAATCTTATTTGGGGGACTATGATTGTTTAAATTTGATACTGTCTTCAGACTATATTATTATGTGGGGCATGGCTTCAGAAGCATTATATTATATTTCAAGGTAGCTGTGAAAGGAACAGAAATGGTCCACTGCCCTGGAAATAAAACTTAATCTGGAGCATTGTGAGAATATTAATATATTCAGTTTTCTTGTGAGGAACATAGACTAGCTGCTGTTACAAATGAAGAGAGTGTGAGAAATGGAGATAATAATCTTTTGACTCATGAGAGCTGAGTACTGTGTCCTTTGCCTACTATAAGCAAAAATTAGTTTGCATTAGACATAGGGAATAGAAATTATGATTTGTTATTTCTTATTGTGCTAGAGCAAGAAAGTGAGAAGGTAACTTCCATATATGCTCTCAAAGTATTTGTAGAGATGTAGTTTCATGGAGGAGAATACACCAGTCCCTAACCATAAATCAATGAAATTAATGATAGTACTTGAAAATGTCCAGGATATTCATTTAGACTTATTATTTTTCTACTCTACATCTCATAATAAAGAAAATAAAACAGAGAAATAATAATCAGAGGTTAATGAAGAGCTTACCAAAATAGCAATGTATCTTGAAACAACAAAACAAAACAGGTGAGGGAATATTTGAAAAACTGGAATGCGCTGAAAACAGCAGGCCCAGATGGCATGCACGATAGGGTATTAAAGAGAACCAGCTTGTGAACTTACCAACTAAGCTGCTTCAGTCAGTAATAAATCATGGACATCGGAGTGGGAGGATCCCAGTCAATTTCATGGAGGAATAAAAAAACATACAACTTATCCAAATTGAATGAAAGATGGCAATGGAATTTGTGAACTATATATGTAATGAAAAATATTTTCTACAAACACATGGAAAGCAACTATATTGTAAATCAATAAGTGAAAGCATCTAAAAAATAAAATCATATGAATTTTACTTTTTGCTTTTCCCAAAATGAAATAAGTCTATGTGAAACTTTAAGTTTTGTCATGTTTATAGCCTATACAGTTAACTGGAAGAACTCAACATATTTTGGCAGATATCTTGGAAGGTAGTTGAATATTACCTTGAAAAAATTTCTCCAGTAGTTGAAAAATGGGTCAAGAATCTTGACTAATACCAATAGCAATATATTTAGTGTACTTTACTAATATTTTACTTTATATAAAAATGTTGATATTTGCTCCATAAAGATTAGATACATGTGTAATGGGAAAAATAATATAGCTAGATCTTCCCAAAAACATGATGTAGTAGATGTAGTGCTTTCTTTTTTCAATATATGAAGTTTCCTTGCTCAGAGTAGATAGATTGTAACCCACATCCCTTCCCTTTCCTCCATATGGACTTGACTCTTTTATTTACTTTGGAGTGTGAACTGTTGTCCTTGATAAATGAGTCTGTCTGCTTTTCTCTGAAGGCTAATTTTTAACAAGAGATGTGTACGGGTTGCAGGTGGGTGGCACATTAGGGTGGAAGGAGCTGTCATGTACAGAAAAACACACACGAAATCACTGAGTAGAAGAAGCAAAGAGCCGTAGTTAGGAAGACTTGTGATTTTAGGGGTGCGGAGGAAAGAAAGCAACAATATAGAGATTTCTACTGCTTTCTAAGTTACCTTACTCTCCTATTGAGCTACCCCATTGTGGCAGATGCTAAAAGTTCCACTGTGGCCAAGGATATGTTAAGCTGCAACAACAATGTGTCCATACTCATATGTGTATAGAAATTATCACGAATAATCCTTCATAAAGACTGAGGGATAGTCCCTATTCTCACTTGAGTATGACTTTGTGTTGCAATCTTTATTGTGGCTCATTTCATCTTAGCAAGGCCACTGCGGTGATAGCTGTCCGCAGGTATCACATCCAGGAGGCTTAGTTGAGTTGCAGCCTATAGGTATTATATGGGGAATTTTGTTATTTTTCTATCAATTGGAATGTTGGGTCCTTAAAAAGAGGAGCTAGTCAAGCAACATATCTAGCACACGGTAATTTCACAACACATGATTTTCATTCCTAGTTACTGTTATGCTGTCTTCCATCATGAATCCCGAGGAAAGGCTGTCATTCTGGGACCATGAATAGGTTGTTACTTTGCCTTGCCTCCGCTACAACTCACAAGACTAAGGGCAGACATTCCATCGCATTTTATTTACCCAGAATGCCAAATATAGTGCTCAATAAATATTTATTGAATTCAAAAAAATAAAAAGAGGAGATAGGTACATGAGAAGGAGCTTATTTGGGCCAAGAGATATTAGTAAGAAACATATTTTAGGCTGAATGACTCTTAGACAAGAATATTCTTCCCTTACTTCTAGAGGATTCCAGGTTCTCTCTTGGCAGTGAGTCCTTCTCAAATTGGAGTTTGTATGAGTGTTTCAACTTCAGGCAGACTGAAGGAAACTAAATAGACCCTCATGTTTGCTTTACCAGAGTTGGTTCCTAAATTCTCATCCACCTTTAAGATTTCTTTTCCTGACCTTTGGAATAGTTTACTTGATGCCCTAAAATCAGGACATGTATTTTCACCATCTTTGTTGAATTTAGAATACAAATCTTACCTAAAATTGTATAAATCTATTTGGATTAAGGATTTCAGGGTTCTGCATATAAATCAGATTACACAGACAGCAAAACAGTGAGTCGTGATTGCCATTAGACACATTCTTAGCTCCCATCCCACATTTGGCCAGCAATTAAATAATACTTATTATGTTAAGAATATTCAATTCAAGCAATATAAAATGGATTTCCATGATATTTTTATCATTCCATTTTTATTTACATTTTCATGCTGACTCATAATTAAATTGAAAAACTCTCTAAAAGTTAGTTCACTATTTCTGAGGAAGCCACTATGAAGGAGGTTAACTATGTGTTGGTCACCAACTTGTCCAAGGTTGGAAAGACAGAACACCCACAAACACCCCAAGTTAGATGAAGCAGTTTCATTACTTACAGATAGGCAGCAAAGGACGACTGGAGCCTATGGCCAGCCAGTCCGAGGCTCAGGAGCTGCCCATGGTGGATGGAGTCTCCTCTGTGCAACCTGCAACTGCACTGCGTCTCTCCCTGGGCTTTAGACCCTGGGGCAACAGGACACTCTGGGCTAAAGCACTCGAGAAATCATATTTCGGGGACTTAAGGGTACTAGAATGGAGCCTGGGCTGTTCTAACCAGTCTTTATTTATCTCAGGATGTTATATTCCCAGCATGTTCTACAGTTATTCTTGAGAACTACAAGTGAGAAATTGGGGAGAACCTCATCAGTCCAAGGCTGCCTGGAGAACTATCCTCAAGTTACCAGATTTGTTATTAAAATAATCAATGACAAAGAGTTAAAAGACAATCTTTTCTTCTGTGTCATGTGTAATTTATACTCAAATAGAGTTTCAGTCACATGAACATTAATATTAAATCTATTAGTGTAGTGCAAAAGGAATTGAGGTTTTAGCATTGTTGAAATTTGCATTTGATATTGGAATACATTCTTAAATCAATGTGGTTATGTTATACATCATTTTAATGTGCATTTCTTGCTATATGTTTTTTTGCTAACGACTTATTTGCTATTTATTTTATATTTATTTTAGACTATGGAAATGATGTTACACAAAAAACAAATTTGAGCAATTTTCTTATTCAACTTCAAAATGGGTCATAAAACAGGGGAGACAACTCACAACATCAACAACACACTTGGTCCAGGAACTGCCAATGAACATACAGTGCAGTGGTGCAGTGGTGGTTCAGGAAGTTTTGCAAAGGAGATGAGAGCCTTGAAGATGAGGGGCACAGTGGCCTGCCATGGGAATTTGACAACAACCAATTGAGAGCAATCATTGAAGCTGATCCTCTTAAAACTACACAAGAAGTTGCTGAAGAACTCGACGTTGACCATTCTATGGTCCTTTGGCATTTGAAGCAAATTGGAAAGGTGAAAAAGCTCAGTAAGTGGGTGCCTTATGAGCTGACCAAAATCCAAACAAATCATAGTTTTGAAGTGTTGTCTTCTCTTATTATGTGCAATAACAGCAAACCATTTTTCAATCGAATTATGACCTGCAACAAAAAGTGGATTTTGTATGACAACTGGCAATGACCAGCTCAGTGGTTGGACCAAGAAGAAGCTCCAGTGCACTGCCCAAAGTCAAACTTGTACCAAAAAATGGTCATGGTCACTGTTTGGTGGTCTGCTGCTGGTCTGATCCACTACAGCTTTCTGAATCCTGGTGAAACCATTACATCTGAGAAGTATGCTCAGCAAATTGATGAGATGCATCTAAAACTGCAATGCCTGCAAGCAGCATTGGTAAACAGAAAGGGCCCAATTCTTCTCCACAACACCCAACCACACATAGCACAACCAATGCTTCAAAAATTGAGTGAATCAGGCTAAGAAGTTTTGTCTCATCTGCCATATTCACCTGACCTTTCACCAAACAACTACCACTTCTTCAAGCATCTCGACAACTTTTTTAAAATTAATTTATTTTTTTGTTTTAGCATATTATAGGGATACAAATGTTTAAGTTACATATATTGCCTTTGCCCCACCTGAGTCAGGGGCTTCAATCGTGTCCATCCCCCAGATGGTGCCCACCACACCCATTAGGTGTAAATATATCCATCCCCTCCTCCTCCCTCCCACATGCCTGCTGACACCAAGGAAAGATGGCAGAAGAGAAACACCTCCAGCCAGAGCGTCTCTGCAAGAAGGAAATATTTTAGATGAAAGTGAAAAAGACATCGATGACTTTTTGCAGGGAAAACGCTTCCACAACCAGCAGAATGCATTAAATGCTTTCCAAGAGTTTGTCAAGTCCCAAAGCATGGATTTTTATGCTGCAGGGATAAACAAACTTATTTCTCATTGGCAAAGATGTGTTGATTGTAATGGTTCCTACTTTGATTAATAAAGATGTGTTTGAGCCTAGTTATGATTTAAAAGTCATGGTCCAAAACTGCGATTACTTTTGCACCAACCTAATAATTTAGTTAAGCTTAGAAACTTATTGTTTTTATTCAAATATGAAGTTAAAGTATGAATTTATAATGGAATATAAATTGATATGACAATGCTGGTTATAAGCATATATTTATAATTCAATGAATTTGTATATTCAAATCAATAAGCTTCTTAATATCAAAAAGTGAAATTGTTGGAAGCAATTCTACATTGAGAAAAATATTCTACATTGATAAAGAAGTCTTACTTCCAAAAATGCTTACAAATGCATTGATATCAATTTAAGTATGTATTGATAGTTGAAAATATTTGCCTGTATCCCAAAGATTTCAAATTTTGTTATTTTTTTAACCATTCAGTAGCACATCATAGTGACTAAACCATCAAAACTCTAAGTCAGACTCATTGCAATCACTGGTTGTGCTCCCTACCCAGTCTGTGACAATAGAAAAGTTAATTCTTCTGTCTAAGCTGTAGTCTCTCCATCTGTAAAATAAATGCAATAATAATTCTTACCTCATAGGATTGTGGTAATGAATAAATTGTGTGATTCCTGCAAAGCACATTTTATAGTGACTGGTAAATATTAATTATTTAGTACAGCTCGGTTATTATTATTATTACTGTTTGTTATGGCAATCAACTACTGTGCCCCTCACCTCAAATAGTTTTTACATCCACTTTATCTGTATGTATTTTCCTATGGTAGATTAGAGATGGCTACAAACTCTTTGCTACTCCTTCCATTTGAGAGATGAGGATTTATTTCTTTCCTTTGAACTGGAGATGGGTTCTATACTGACTAACAGAAAATGGCAGAAATGATGCCACGTACATGTCTGGGTTAGCCTTTAGGGACCAGAATTCTTGAGATACTTGTTCTTGGATGAATAACTGTGTAAGAGGGCCAACTGCTCCAAAGCCAACATACCATTAGGCAGCTCAGGCAACCATGCACAGAGGCCCATAGAAGAGGAACAAGACCACTGGCCAACAACTCTGCCATCTAAGGCCCTAGCTGAGAGTGAACACCAACTTGCCAGCCATGTGATTAAGCTATTAGGGAAGTTGATGTTCCAGCCGTGGTAGACTCTCCCCAGCTGGAGATAAACCAGTTTTCCTGGACCATGCTCAAATTATAGAATCATGAGCTCAAGAAATGATTGATGTTTTTCTGGAGTGGCTTGTTATACAATAATAGATAACTGGAACATTTGCCAATCTTTTGAGGTTTACTCCTAAATCCTATCTCTTTGATAAAGCATTGACCAACTATTTCAGCACACTCTGATGTTTCATTATATTCTTATAGCCTTTATCATCTATACTACTCTTTTCCTTATTCACTCACAAATATATACATATATAATTTTAAAAGATTTCCTTTGTGTAAGATATTTCCTTTAAGTATATGAATGTGTGTATATATATTTGTGTATACACATATATATTAAGACAAATATAAACACACACATATATGTAAACATCCCTTCTTTTATAACTCTGATAACACTTATCATGTGGCTTGGCCATGGTACACACTCAAACAAATCTTGCATAATTAACTTGACATGACAGAAAGCTCCATACACCAGAGCCTTACTCTATTTGGGCATGAGGTGTGCTTTATTTGCCCCCTTCTTATTAACTGTGGGTACCCACCAGCAAGATGATACCATTTCAGCCCCCTAAAACATTATTTAAAAATAATTCTTATGGCCTTTGTTCAAATGCAGGAAGTTTTCTTTTCTTTTCTTATATACATGAGCCAGTGTGAGCTCTGTGAGCATTCAGGTTTTAGTTTCTGTGAAATGAGTGGAATCTCATTGTTACCAGGTATGAAAGGAAAATCTACCAGACACTAACATCCTAAACTACAATGTAAACAAATTCCCACAATGTACCAACCACATTTCAATCCTATATGACTATATTTATATAAAATTCCCATGGAGTTGCATATGATACAGATTTTTTTCTCTGATACATCCTCTAATAACCTTTTAAATTTCCTACTGAGATGCCTTTGCACACAGAAAAGCAATTGTGTGGCAAGCTCCTTGGGGAAAAGGGGGCAGGAGTGGAGAATTCAACTGTCTTGTGTTTATGTGCCATAAGTCACTAATTGATGTCAAGTCTTTGTAGGTACAGTAGAAGACATTGGATATAGAAATATGAAGAGAAACAGTTTCATTCATAAAGAGATAATAGAAAAGAGATAATAGAAAATTAAACAGATACTTATGCAAACTTTCAATTAGCAAACTGAAGCATGAGAGTGAAAACATTATCTAAAAAACTGGCAATAGAATTCCTCATAGGGAAGTAATAATCACAGTGGAAGATCTAAACACAATTATTTCAGAAACTAATAGAACAAGCAGACAAGAATAAGATAGAAAATATTTGAAGAACATGATTAACAAAATAGACCTAATTGGCATATATAGAATCCTACACCCAACAAGTGCAGAATGCATATTCATTTCAAATGCCCACAGAACATTTCCCCCAACTGACTATCTGAATGATCCAATTTTCAAAAAATTTTAAAGGATTGAAATGATACAGGATATGATCTCTTATCTCAGAGGAGTTAAGTTAGAAATCAATATCAACAAGATAACTAAAAATACTCCAATTTTGGAAACTCAGCAATATCTAAAAAAACTTCAGTCAAATAGAAAAGACACAAAATAAATTAGATGTACTTTAGGTAGATTAATGAGACACAATAAATCAAATATTGTGGAATAGATATAGTGGTACCCCAAATGAAATTTATAAAATTAAAAAGAAAGCATAAGAAAGTCTCAAGATAGATTGTCTAAGTATTCATTTTATTATAATAAGTTAGAAAAGAATAGAAAATTTAACCCCGAAAAGTGGAATTAATAAAAAGTAGAAACAAAGGATACAAAATGAAAATGTGCAATGGAGAAGATAAATACAGGAAAAATTGCTTCTTTAAAAAGGTTAACAAAGTTGATAAATCTCTGCAACACGTGATTAAGACAAAAAGAGAAAAACTACAAGAAACCGGTTTCAGGTTTGAAAATAGCTACATAATTATAAATCTTACAGATGTTAAAATAACATAGTGTATTGTCAGAGTAGGAGACCAAGAGACAGGGCTGAGACTAGATGCAGGGGCTTGAACACTGGGTGCAGGTGTTAAAGTAAACAACTCAAGCAGAAGCTAATTATAAGGGCTGATAACCACAGGCAAGAACAAGCTTCAATTGGTTTGTCAGCTATCTCTCTCACCTTACAGGACCTTTGGGTAATTGCAATACTTTTTACATTGTGGTTTTAAAATTTCTCCACATTTGAAACCACCATAACAGTTCTGAGACAACCATATAAAGTACAAAGATGGGAGGGAACCCAATTATAGGAATTAGTACCCAAATTCTTAGTAAAAGACAACGCCTTGGTCTTAAATATTCCTCCCTTCAATTAGTAAACCACTACAAAAGATCTAAAACCACTTCCTCACAGGGCAGCTGCTCTGTCAAGCCTCCCTGCTCTCCTCCCTGAGATTGTACTTTTGTGTTCAATTAAAAGCTGTCTCTTGCTTGGCTTATGTGGTGTGTCCTGAAATTCTTTTCCCAATAAACACGAAGAATTTGGAAAAACCTCCACTCAGAGGTGGGGAGGTGGGCGACAGTATTGTTAACTTTAGACCAATATATTCAATTTGAATAACAATTGACAACTTTCTAGAAAAAAACAACTTACACCTAGCCCAGTAAGAAAGAAAACTAAAAATACTCTTTTCCCTACTAAAGTAATTTAAACTTGAAATTAAAACCATTCCAACAAAGGGTACAGGTGGCTTCATTGGTGAGTTCTTGCAAAAATGTTAGAAAGAAATAGTGCCAATCTTATACAAACACAGACAACAGAAAAAGAGGAAACAATTCCTGATTGCTACAGTCAATGTAGTTCAACATTAGTCCATGGAGTTCAATTCATTAAGTGATAGAGAGAAATCATTTCACTATATCAATTGCTGCAGGAAAAAATTATTAAAATTCAATCCCTATTAATTCTTGGTTAACTGAGAATGGAATATGAATATTTCTTTAATTCGATAAAGGGTATCAATAAAAACAATTTGTTTTGTAAAGAAGAAATGTTGAAAGTTTTGTATCTGACTTTGTTAACAAGACAAAAATATCCACTAGTACCACTTATATTCAATATTGTATTGGAATTATTAACCAAAATAATAAGGGAGGGACATGTACAAGAGGTATAAGGATAAGAAATACTTTCTAACACCATAATTTTGAATGTATCAAATTCATAAAAATGTACAAACTATTTTAACATAGCAAAATCACTGTACACATCAACATACACAAATTAACTATTCCTGTAAACAATAGCAATTCACAAGAAAGTGAAACTTATATAAATCATACCATTTACAATGACATAAAACAGCAGCATAACACATTCTGAGTACCTAGGACTTAATCAAGTTAAAGGCATGAAAGACCCCTATACAGAAAAGTATAAAATATTATTGAGAGAAATTAATAAAGACCTAGATAAATGATTGCTTTACCATGTTTCTCATTTGAAGGAGCCAATATCTTATAGCTGACAATTAATTATCTTTTATTTGATCTATACTTTAACTAGAACCACCATTAAAATTCCAGCATTTTACATTCAATATTGAAAATCTTTAAAATAATTAATTTGGCTTATTTATATCACATTTTTTTTTACTTTTGAGTTTATGATTGCATTTACTTTTCTAATATTTTCCAAAGTAGTTTTTGTTATCTCTAGTCATTTCTTCTCTAACATCTCCATGTTTGAATTTAATTTTATTTGTATTCATCTTTTTGTGTTTGAACACACATGTGAGAGAACATGTTGTGGGCAGTGTGGGAGGCATTGCCAACCTGTGGCCGCCAACTAATGTAGGTCTCACTTGGGATCCCGAAATATTATAAATCCCATGTTATCTCCAGAGGCACTGTGTGTACCCCAGCATAGCACTTCTTGTGTGGAAGCCATGCATCAACTTCATTCTCCTGAAAACATGTCAACTTGCACCTTAGGTACAGTCATAAGAAATCTTCAAGTATTTAAGGAAACAACATCTGTAGGTGCCTGCCCTCAGGTGACTGCAGGGACAACTACAAATGAGACAGCCCTTGGTTATATGGAGGAGTTTCCTGAAATGATACTGAACTGGTTATTCATGCATAGCCTATGGTCAGTTTAACCTACAAAGAGAATCACTCAATTAGAAAAGGCGGGGCTATAAACTAAATGCTTTGTCCCTGTCAAATTCATGTGCTGAAATCTAATCTCCAGTGTGATGTTATTTGGTGTTAGGGCCTTTGGAAACTGATTAAGTCATAATGGTGAAGCCCTCAGGAATGGTATTAAGTGCCTTTGTAATAGAGATCTCCAACAGATCCCTTCCCCATTCAGCCATGTGAGGGCACAGCAAGATGACCATCCACGAACTATTAACAGAAAGTGGGCCCTCACAGACACTGAATATGCTGGCACCTTGACCTTGGACTTCTCAGGCTCTAGAACTGTGAGAAATAAATTTATGTTGTTTATGAGCCACCTTGTTTATGGCATTTTATTATAGTCACCTGAATGGACTAAGGAACAGGGTATAGAATTTGTCCCTGAATTTAGCTGAAGTGATCATGGCAGCACCCTGGCCACTCTGATTAATCTGACTGGCAAAGGCTGGGATTGTATCCATTCCTGTATCCAGAAGTCCTGGGAGGCTTTCGGGTCAGCCCCAACACACTGGCCAGGGCTGTTATAAATGACTGAATTGCCCCACGCTTCCTCTTCATGGACCAGTGTGGAGTTATGCAATTAGTAATGCATCCTGCTGTAACTGCATTAATACCAGTGGCTAAGAAGAAGGGTCCTTAGTGAAATTTAAGGAGAAAGCCACCTGGATTTGTAAGGTATTTATTTTTTGAATTTCTTTGGCTGTTTAGAACTGGGTCCCTGGGATCCTGACTGGAGTCAATACCACAGGTTGGCTATGTCCTGCTGTTTAGAATCCTGTTTATAGCATCTTTAATTTAATGTTGCATGAAGCAAATTGAATGGATACAACCCAACCTTTGCCAGTCAGATTAATCAGAATGGCCAACAGTGTAGCATGTACATGGCAGGATTTGCTAGAAGCTCAATCTATAGAAATGAGAAGTGGAATTATTGGAAGACAATTCTCGCTGGGTCTCTCACATTTCTGCACATTTAGGCATTAATAGCCAATTTTCTCCAGACTATCCATACAAGGATGTTTATATGACCAGGAGTTGGAAGGATAGAGATGTCTTTTGTATTCCAGGAAATACAGAAATGGATGTCCTCCTTCTCAGAGTAGATTTATTTATATTCCAGAATAGTAATGATAGATAGGGTTGTCTCCTCCATAGACCGTATTAACTTACATTACATGGAAATAAAGATGATGTCACTCTTTGGAGGGGATGGATGGAAGAATGGGCATAAGAGATCAGGCTGCCTTATCTCAGGATTCTTTTCCTGTAATTCATTGCTCTGCACCGCAACACTTGGCCCTCACCACATCACATTGTAAAACTGGGACTCAAGAAAGTGGCATAAGATGTCACTCTGTCTACTGTTACTATTGTGAGTAATAAATTTCCATTTATTTCTGAACCAAAAGCCTTGGGTTCTCTGCTGTTACCTATCAAACTGCCAGAGGCTAGCGTACTAGCTTTCAAGTAAAGTGAAATCTTATACTTACATTTTCACTTTCTTGAAAATACATTTATGACTTTTATATCTTCCTGATAAAATGACAATTTTTCAGGATGAAATGTCTCAATTTGTCTTCGGTAACACTCTTCGTTTTGGAGTTAATTTTATCTGACACTGACATAGTTAATCCTTCGTCTTAAGTTTACTGGCATGGTATACCTTTATCCCATTCATCAACTTTAAAGTTACCTGCCTCTTTATGTTTAAAGTGTGTCTCCTATAGAGAGCATAGAGTTTAGTCTTTTTTCTTTGTTCAGTATGAAATGTCTCGGCCTTTTATTTTGGCTATTTAGTGCATTAACATTCAAGGTAATTATTGAAATACTTGGATTTATGTCAACCATTTTTTGTTTTTTGTTTTTCTGCTTTTTGTTTCTCTCAATCTTCTTTTCTAACATCTGTTGGATAATTTTAACTTTTTAAAGATTTAGATTTTAATTTTTCCATTGGATTTAAAACTATATCCTTGTGCATAAATTTTAGTGACTTCACTAGGGATATAAAATATATCTCACAATTTTCCATACTTTACTTATACTTATTGTTGTACCTCTTCTCATAAAATGAGGAAACCTTGCAACATATTGGCCCATTGACTGCCCCCATCATTGATACTATGCCTCTCATGTGTATGGCATTTATACATATTTTAAGCCCCATAAAGCAATTCTATACTATTTGCTTTAAACAGTTCTATGCATTTTTAAGAAATTTAGCATTTCCTATGCATTTCACAATAAATTTTCCTTAAACTAGATATACTTCCTTTAGTATTTCCTTTAATCCAGATCTTCTGGTCACAAATTATCTTAGTATTCCTTTTTTGAAATGTTTTTATTTTTACTTTATTATTAAACAATATTTTCCTGGGCATAGAATTTGAGGTTTACTTTTCTGTGTTTTACTTGTTCTGTGCTTTAAGGATATTTTTGCACTACCATCAAGACTCCATAGTTTCTAATTAGAAGTCATTGCTCATTTGAATCATCGTTTCCATATATATGTTTTTCTCTGGCCACTTTGAAAGTTTTCTCTTTTTTCTCCATAGTTTTACCACTATGGGTCTGTGCATGATTTTTTTTTTCATATTTATTCTCCTTGTAATTCACTGAGTTCCCTGAATCTGAAAACTTTATATGTTTACTTAAATTGGGGGAAAAATTTTGGTCAATCTATTTTAAATATTTTTTTACACCATACTTTTTCTTGATGTTTCCAGGACTTAAATTGCACATATATTAGACAACTGAATATTGTCACACATGTTCCTTAATTTCTGTTTATTTTTTACAAAGTCTTTTTGCTCTGTGTTCTTTAGATTACATAATTTCCACCATACTATCTTCAAATTTACTGCCTCTTTCTCCTGACCTCGATTTTGCTGTTAAGCTCATCTATCAAGTTTTGTGTGTATTATGTATATAGATATGTTTACTTGAAAAAACTAACTTATTTCTTCTTCTTTTTTCAAAAATATGTCAATGGGAAGGAGAGCAAAAAGGCAGGAATTGAAGGCCTGGCTGAGAAACAAAATGACCCCCAAGGAAATTAAAATGACACTATGGTGCAGGGGAATCACAGGAGAGCTTAAAAGCAAATAGAAAACAAAGAGCCTGCGTACTCTAGGAAAATTGAATGAATTGCTTTCTCTTGTCACTCAGATTTTGGTAATATGGTTTCTAGGATAGAGATATAAGGCTGAGCAGTCAGCAAAAAGTAAACCTATGGTGGTTCTTGGATGTTGTCAGAGAAGTAATATTAATAATTCTCTGGGGGTAGACTGAAGGAGTTTTTCTACCCAGCTGCAAGATGATGTGTGTGTTTTTCTAGAGCAAGGGCTATATCTCTGAAAAAGAGGTTTGCAACAGACCCTGATGCATATGCACCCTTTGTGGATTCGTAGCTGGAGGAAGGACATTATCGCAACTGGTGAAATTTGAGGTTAGTTGGGAATCTGTAAATGCCTGACTCATGAGGAAGAGCCCATACGGAATTACTGTGAATACCATTTTAGCTAATAACTGTGATGAAGTAAGCCAGTCATTTGAAATGAGATGACCTAGGAATGATCATTTTACTATAAAACTTCTTCATTACTATAGAACTAACTTGTAATATGTGTGAATGTCTTATATACTGATTTATATTAATTATATATGCTTAATGTGATGGAGGGAGTCATATACTTTAGACATTCCTAAGAGTATTAACAAAGGCGCTCTCATCCACCTGCCAAAATACTCTCAAACTTACTTTTTGAAGGTAATTTACAAAAGTACTCTTAAAAGGAGGTGCTTCATAGAAAACTATTGTTATTTAAAGCATTATTATGTATATATTAATCTCTTCCTTTTTTATTGAATGTGTGGCAGGGAAATTGCAAAAGACTTTGGATTTCCAAATACAATTAAATCCTATCTGCAGCACTAATTCTCTTTCAAACCTGAACAGGTTACCTCTGATCACTGTTTTTCTAATTGTAAAAATGGGAATAATAATATTTCTCATACAGTTGTTTTTATGGCTAAGTTAGCACCATACCTGACATATAGTAGTCAATTTCTGTCATGAGTTCGTAAATTTGCAGACCGCATCAGGCAATGAATGCACTTGAGTTGTTCCAATACCATTAACTCAGGGGAAATTGGCTCTTTTTCACAGTTTCACTATGTAACATCCATCTTCTTTGTTCTGTTTGTTAAATTATAGTTGGGTTTTTGCTTTTCTCTCACAAGTATCTTATACTTGTTTTGATGAAACTGCTGATATGTCAAGTTAATCCTCTGTAAAGGATTTCATTCTCCTCATGAGCAAACTCTGTCAAATTTCTAATCTTCCCTTAGCTGGAGAAAGTCTAAGACTCTCCCTGAGAATTCTTTTCTCTCACAATTCAACCCCTTTCTGACCTAGAAGATGAGAATGCTATGCAAAGAGAATAAATTACTTAATTTGTTAGAGCAAAAATCCATGCATGTAGTTCCTAAAGAAAATAAAAGATGTTTTTCCCACTGTCCCCACCCCCAGGTTAAGATTCTAAGAAATCTTCTGTTCTTCAACTGTATTTTATTACAGTAAAAAAAATATAAGATCTTTAATTTTTTTGGAAAATAGTTTAATGCTGATCAGGCTTTCCCCAAAAACATGGTTTATGGGGTGAGCCTGTTAATTTATGTTTCACCATTACAAACTTAATCTCTTTTAAATTGATTTTACGTTCAGGAGGAAGAGATGTCTTAAGTGCTTGCCTAGACCTTTTCACTGTGCTTTTTATCATGTCTTCCTTTCATGGCAAATAACTCGAAAGATTTCTCACTTTCCTTAGACCATAATAGTGAATTCAGTTCTTTGAGTACCTGCTAACATGAGCCTAACATTTTCCAAGTTTAGTCATATTTATATGCTTGAATTTCTCCTGTCTGTTTCATGAGAAATCTAAAAAAAATTGGCAATATTTTCTCAGAATGGAGAACATAAAATTGGGTTTAATACAAAAAACTATCTTTAACAAAATTGACCTGGCTGTTAATCATATTTCTGATCTTACCTTGGCTGATATTTCTCCTGGAATCTTTTTCTGATTTCTTAAGGCTAACTTTGCTGCTCTTCCTATCTGCGCCACGATCCCTAGACTTCCCCTTGCATAATGCTTTTCACATTGCATGCAATTCTTTGTTCATATCTTCATCACTGGAGGGTTAACTATGAGAATAAGAATGGTGTCTGGCTCCTTTGTCATGCTATTAACAACATGAAGCACAGTCACAGGCATATAGCAGATGTTCAATAAATATTTGTTGAATGAATCAATACATCCACTACGTACAGTGTCAGAGATTATGTTTTTCAAACAGAGATTAGAAATGGACCAAGGACATTCTAGACACATTGGTCCTGAGTTCATGGTTTTACTGCATTTCTTTCTTTGATTCTGAGTTGAGCCACCAACTGTCCTTCCCATTGTGTGTGCCAACAATGATCATTCTTGCCTGGGCTCTTTTGAATTGGATCTCTATCTATTATAACTATGATAATTACGATTAATAATTTTGGCATTGGTCAAATAAAGCAGTTAACAGTGGAATTTTAATGTAGTCAGAAAAAATGTATTTCTATATTTATTGATTGTCCACAGGTGCCCATTACTCTTCTATATTCTGAGGGCATAGAGGTACCTGAGACAGAAGAGCTGTCTGCAAGGAGCTGGCAGACTAGTGGAGGAGAGAGTGTGTTGATATCTTTCCCACTAAAAAAGCGCTGGTACACAATATTATATTGCTTATGGAGAAAAAGAGCTCTATACAGAGAATTGCATGGGAGGGATTTGGATATAAGATTGGCTTTGAAGAGATTTTTACTATACATAGTATAGTAAAGCTAAATGTTGCCAGAAACCTGAAGCCATTTCAAACTGGCTTTTAAGAAGGGATTGGTAATTTTTTAGAAATTTTGAAAACTGGCCACTAAACACAGTCTTTATTAAAAATTAAAGTGTATAAACTTACTCAAATTGTTAGGGATAAAGAAAATAGTTTATTGCAACTTATCACTTTGGCTTCATTTAACTACTGAATACACTCGAGATTATTTATGTGACAATGCCTGTATGATAGAAATATTACCTGAGGGTGTGGCAAATGCACATCTTTTCCCAACTTCACATTCAGTGATGTCACAGACACAACTTGAACTTGACTATGGTGGGAGGATTGAAACTTTGAAAATGCAAATGCTACCAATGAGTGCTTGATTTATTGTTTTTATTTATGCTCTTTTATTGTCTTTACTCATTATTTATTTTGTTATGACATTATATTTAATTTATTGTCTAAATTTAATAAAGTGATGGAGAAATGCTAATAAAGCAGATTAAACTTTAAAAGTATGGTATATCTGTAGCTTTTGTTCTAAAATAGCACAAAATTGAGGAACTACTCTTCCACTATTTGGAAAGAGTTTTGACATGTGTCTTCATTGCTTCACTTTCATCTTACTCATTAATGAAAACAAAATTCTCAATTATATTTATGTTGGAACAACATTAATTCATCACGTGCAATGATAGGTTAGCTATGGGTATAACAGTTCAACAAAAACCAATGAAAGAACTAATATTGAAGTATTGATTTATAAATGTCAAGTGCATTGGGCAGGGAAAAAATGGGATTTAAAAAAATCAACGAAAACATCAGGGAAAATCAATTGGCAATAAGGAATGTGGGATAAGTGTTATTGTATATTATATTATTTGTAAGCAGTGTGCTACTCAGACTTTATTAATAAATGTATAATAAACTAGTGGTTTTGTGTGTATATATAATACATTTATTTTTTAAAGAACCATTGTTAACCACTTTCTACTACTGGGAAGAAAAAATGCAAGAGGTTAAAAAAACAAACATAGTAGATCATATTGATTTGTGCATTTTTTCTTCCTCCTATTAATGTCTCAATGTTATTTTCCAGTTGTTCAGGGCATTTTCAAGATGATGTAAGTAAATTATGTGTTATACATATCTGTGTATAATCATATATGTATGTGTGTGATTGAATTATAATTAACAAACAACAAAATACATGAATTGTAAATGCACAGTCTATAATATTTTATTCTATACATGTGTGACTATGCCCCAGATAAAGATATAAAGCATTTCTGGCTCCCAGAAATTTCCCTTTTGGTGTCCCTTCTTTCTGGTCAATAGGGTTAGTTATTATTTTCACATTCGTCACCATAGATTAGTTTGGCCTGTCCTTGAAATACATATAAAGAGAGAATTACACTAGGTACTCTTTTGTTTTTTACTCCTTTAACTCAACATTATACTTTTCATATTCCTCCATGTTGTAGCTTACATAAATAGTTCATTTTGCATTACTGCTGTGTAGTATCCCATTGTATAAACATGCCCCTGTTTGTTTATCCTTTCTGTTATCAATGGGTATTTTTGTTGGCTCCAGTGTGGAGTTATTAAGGAAAAAACTTTCTAGGAAAAGTTCAAGAATGTCTATGTGTGCCTCCTTTATTCTTTTTCTTTTAAATCCTTTGTTCAACTTCAGCTGTGGAGTTAGAAATTGTGGCATTTCCTAGAAAGATAAAAGCTGATTTCTTTTAAAAATAACGTATATTGTGCCAGATATCCAAATCTGTGGTTCAATGAATGTAGATAACTCCTGTGTCTACAGTATTGCCTTCTATTAGTATGTTGGTGTCTGTATTCTGAGGATCTAGAAGGGCTCTGTCTTTTGAAGCTTTCGATGCCTTAAGTACCAGCAAGTGGAACAGGAATAACTAAGAAAAAGAACAGAACAGACCAAGAACCTCCCTGATGGGTTGTTATCCTGGAATTTAATTTTTAAAGTTACTTTCCAAATGCCATTGTTTCCTGATTTTATTTTGTTAAAGTTATCAAAAGGGATTTAGAAAGAGCAGAGTTCCATGTTAGCAGGAAATCATGTTTTAAAGTATGAGAATGATTATTTTTCTGAGAAAAAAATATTCCCTGGACATCATTGCACAACACTGAACACTGGATGCATTTATCTTTAAGTTTGTTTAGCTAAATATACTTAACCCTCTTTTTATTACTTACTACTCTTCTCACATTTATTTTACCTTATGCTATAGGTAAAGTTCTCAACAGCTTTTCTAACTATATACTGTCTAGATGTTATGAAACAGTTGAAGAACTGGGCCAGAGTTTTATTCAGGTGAAGTCCAATGAGAAATAAAGGTAAGAATCATAAGAAGCAAGACACTCTCAATAACTGACAAATTTTGTGCTGTGACAAAAGCCACAACAACATTTCCTTGGCCAAGCATGAAGGCCAATCATGATCAGTATTTATTTAAAATGCACTTTTTATGGTACAGCAAATGTTCTATTTACTGTAACTTCCCAGGAACTCGAAGTAAATGGGACCAAAAAATATAGCTTTTATGTCAATTGGTTCTGCTTACAAAGTAGCTGTCATATTTTGAGAACATACACACATGCACACCTCCATGCATATGATATCATGGATCATGGAATAGTCATGGCCAATTTGGTGTGCTAATGGATGTCTTCTCAGTATGAGTCCTGAGAAAGGCAGGAGTTAAATTTTGGACAAATCAACACTGAGGGAAACTTATTATCTGCATCCAAAAATGTTAAGTCTTCAGTTCAGGGAAGAAGTTCAGAACAGAGATGTAAACTTGAGATTTGACAGTGTATAGATCATAAAAATATGACAGTATGTCACCAAAAATGTGAACAGATAGAGAAGAAGTTTTTCACATGAAATTTCTCATTCTTTTGCCTGAAGATTTATGACAACAGTAATCTGGAGAGATAAGTGACCCTATATATCTTATAAAATGATTCTTGGAGGTTTTTTGAATTTCTGGAAATTGTTTTCCAGTTGAAACTGAAAATTTAAACAATTGCCATCTGAAGGAATAATGAAATATGCATATTCCTAATAGTAGGACTCTTTTCAGGAGGCAGCGAAATCACAGGGAAATTGTTAGTTCAGAAAGTCTAGTTAGGCAGAAAATGAGTTGGTTTGCTTTATTTTTTAAAACATTTTGGTTTGAAAAAAATTTAATGAAGTAAAAGTTGCAAGAAAAGTGCAAGAACTCTCACATTCCCTTCACTCAGATTTACCAATTATTAATATTTTGTTAACTTTGTTGTTATCCTTAAGCTGTCTTTGTACTTATATATCTGTGTGTCTGTCACCACCTATCCATGCCAATGTCTAAGAGGAGCTTGGAAAACCAAAACATCTGATTGTGCCAGTGGCTAAGGAAGGGCTAATACCATAAAGCAAAGAGGTCAGGTCCATAGGACATAGGATTCAACAGATTGGAAGGGCTCCCATTAGCCAGATATGGGACAATATTAAACTGAATCACATAATGAATTATAATCTATTAATTTTTTTTTTGAGACAGAGTCTCACTCTGTTGCTAGGACTAGAGTCTGGTTGTGTCATTGTAGCTCACTGCAATCTCAAACTCCTGGGTTCTAGATCGTCCTGCCTTAGCCTCCCAAGTAGTTGAGGCTACAGACATGTACAACCACACCTGGCTAGTATTTTTTTCTTTCTTTCTTTCTTTCTTTCTTTTTTTTGTATAGATGGGATCTCCCTATAGCCCAGGCTGGTCTCAAACTCTCGGCCTCAAGCAAGCCTCCTCCCAAAGTGCTAGGATAATAGGTGTGAACCACCACACCCAGCCTTATCTATTAAGTTTTATTACAATTTTTGAGTCAATACTGATGACTGAATAGATCAATAGGAGAAAAGAGAAAAATCTTCCCTACAGTAGTATATCATTTAATAAAATAATAGGAATTGTAGAAATAGAAAATTATGGTTTTGGAACCATCTCAGTAATTGATTTAGGCAAAAATCATCAATAGATGCTGATAGTAAACAAATTATTGATGAGAACCAGAACATTTACATAGTATCAAGTATTTTACCACAGATCAGTTATTAATCACAAAAGGAAAAGTATTGGAGGAATATAGATGGCATATACCAACTTAACCGAAGTTAATATCACCAATGATGGGATAAACTGACATCACCTGTCTCCTGATGGGATGCACTAGGAAGGTATATAACTTATGTAGCATTCCAGCTAAAAATGCATACACTGCATCAAATCAGAAATATCAGACAAACTCTAAGTAGGGGCATTCTCTAAGTAAACAACCTGTGTTCTTTTTTTTATTTCAGCATATTATGAGGGTACAAATGTTAAGGTTACGTATAATGCCCTCGCCCCCTTGCCCCCTGGAGTCAGAACTTCAAGCGTGACCATCCCCCATACGTTGCACATCTCACTCATTATGTATGTATATACCCGACCCCTCCTTCCCCCTCCCACCTGTCTAATACCTGATAAATGTTATTCCTGTATGTCCACTTAGGTGCTGATCAGTTAATATCAATTTTCTGGTGAGTACATGTGGTGCTTGTTTTTCCATTCTTGGGATACTTCACTTAGTAGAATGGGTTCCAGCTCTATCCAGGAAAATACAAGAGGTGCTATATCACCACTGTTTCTTAGAGCCGAATAGTACTCCATGGTATACATATA
>CAUYPO010131896.1:0-15282 GCA_963574435.1 Cheirogaleus major | reverse complement strand
ATCATATCAGGGTAATTAGCATATTCATCACCTCAAACAAGACAATATATATTTTTTTAAAAATCAGATTCTATCTGATATCTCCAATTCAAATGCAATAATACAGAGTTCTTTCTCACCTTCTTTCTATATTTGCATCTCCCTCTCCCTTGGTTCTCAAAAATAATATCAGTTGTCCCTTGGTATCCACAGATGATTGATTATAGGACCTCCAAAGATACCAAAATACTCAAGTTCCTTCTATAAAATGATGTAGTATTTGCAAATAATACACACATCCTTTCATATACTTTAAATCATCTCTACATTACTTGTAATACCTAATACAATGTCAATAAATATACTGTATTGATTTTTAAATTCGTATTATTCTTATTGTTGTATTATTATTTTTTATTGTGTTTCCCCCCCTACCCCCAAATAATTCAATCTGTGTTTGGTTGAACCTGCAGATGTGGAACCTGTGGATATGGAGGCTGACTGTACTATATTTAACCATTTTCTCAAACTACAACATACACAAAATAGTTTCAGAATTTCTGCATCAATGCCACTACCTACAAAAAACCCACTGTGTAAAGGTCAAAGTTTCTTTGTGTTCTTTTGCCCTTAGAATATGTATCTCTAAGGATGTATAACCAGAGTTCTGAGTTCAAAATCATTTGAATCTATTCTTTAGGAATTCTTATTTAATACAAATAATTTTTCTTTCAAAAAAAAAAAAAAAGAATTCCAAGTATATAATTGAGTAACTATAAATGAACATTAATTTGTCTGTTCAGTTGTTGAGAATAAATAAATACATGGACATTGATAAAAAGTAGAGAAAGGTCCTGTTTTTAACAGATTCTGTTAACTGATGATAACACATCATAAGAATTGATAGCATGACCAATTTGTATATCTTCTTAATCAAATTCTTTCTTTTACCTTCAATTTTTTCTTGCAGTACATCCTCTGAAAAGTCTGAAGCTAATGCAGCCAATTTACTCAAGCCAAGAAGGGTTTTTTTCTTTGCAAAGTAACGAGTTTCCATGTTTGCCAAACCCAGAAGTGTTGCATGAGCCTATAACAAAATATGAAAACCGTAAGACCCCGGGTACTAATTGAAGCTAAAATAAAGGTTAAGTATTAATACATCCCAAATTGTTTTTTCCCCCTAAGCCATACAAAAGACAAGTTGATAGTTAGCAAACCTAAAAACTGATCACTGCCATACACTGAGACTAATTACACACCAAAATATCTACCACCCACACTAATTATTGGGAAAAGAGATGTACAAAACATGTGTTCTAAAACAATTACAGATTCAACTGAACATGCTATCAAGAATAAACTTTAAAATTAATTTGTGTGCTGCCTTTACTCATAATATATTTGTATTACAAGAACATACTCATTACCAAAAGAGGCCAATGACCATGATATACACGTTAGCAAAATTTTTGTGATTTTAATATAATAGACAAATCACAATGGAGTGTATATTTTTTGATATTAGAAATAATGGCAATACCATCAAAAATCAAGAAGAATGCTTTAAGTAAATTATGTGAGAGAACAGGAAGTATACATTTAAAATCTATTAGTGTTTTATAAAAAGTTTCAATTTTTTCATTGTAAATTGACAAATTATAATAATATATATTTATGGGTACAAAGTGATGTTATAATATATGCATACAATGTGCAATAATTAAATCAAGCTAATTAACATACCCAGCACCTCAAATACTTATTCTTTGTGTTGAGAATATTTGAAATGTACTCTATATTATTAGCTATTCTGAAATATACAATACACTATCATTAACTTTAGTCACCATGTTGTGCAATATATCTCAAAAAACGCCCTCCCGTCTAACGGAACCTTTGTAGCCTTTGACCAACATCTCTCCATTCCCCTCACCTTCTAACTTTTGATAACTACCATTCTACTCTCTGCTTCTATGAGTTCAATTGCTTTAGAGTCAACATGTAAGTGAGATGATGTGGGATTTGTCTCTCTCTGTGCTTTTCTTATTTTCACTTGGTACAATGTCTTCCAGCTTCATCCACGTTGTTACAAAGGACAGAATTTCCTTCTTTTAAAAAACTGAATATTGGCCGGGCACAGTGGCTCACGCCTGTAATCCTAGCACTCTAGGAGGCTGAGGTGGGCGGATCGCTCAAGGTCAGGAGTTCGAAACCAGCCTGAGCAAGAGTGAGACCCCGTCTCTACTAAAAATAGAAAGAAACTAATTGGCCAACTAAAAAAAATATATAGAAAAAATTAGCCGGGCATGGTGGCGCGTGCCTGTAGTCCCAGCTTATGAGGCAGTAGGATTGCTTGAGGCCAGGAGTTTGAGGTTGCTGTGAGCCAGGTTGATGCCACAGCACTCTAGCAACAGAGTGAGACTCTGACTCAAAAAAAAAAAAAAAAAACCGGAATATTATTCCATTTTATATTACATATGCCACATTTTATTTATCCGTTCATGTTGATAGACACATAGGTTGATTCCACAACTTGTTTGTTGTGAATAATGCTGCAATGAACATGAGAGTACAGATTATTTCTTGGACATATTGATTTCAAATCCTTTGGATATATACTCAGAAGTGGGATTGCTAGATCATATGATAATGCTATTTTTAATTTTCTGAGGAACCTACACACAGTTTGCCATATGGCTGTACTAATTTACATTCCCATCAACAGTGTACCAAGGTTCTCTTTTCTCTATAGGCTCTCCAACATTTGTTATCTTTCATCTTTCTGATAACAGCCATTCTAACAGGTATAAGGTGATATTTCATTATGGCTTTAATTTGCATTTCTCTAATGATCAGTGATGTTGAGCATTTTTTTCATATACTTGTTGGCAATTTGTATGTTTGTCTCTTTAGGTCTTTTGGCCATTTTTAAATCAGGGTATTTGTTTTCTTTCTATTGAGCTGAGTTCCTTATATATTTTGTATAGTAACCCCTCGTATCAGGTCTATGGCTACCAGTAGTACTTTAATTACTAAAAATTTAACTAAAATTACCTAAATAAATTGCATTCATCTGCTCTATACAACTGAATCCTTCTTACCTTTTCTAATTCTTGGCTATTAATTTCATGTAACCAACTGAGATGTTCATGAGCTTGCAAAAAATTCGCCAACTGTCCATGCTGAGAAATGGGCTGAGAGAGCAACTTGCCTCGCTTTCCCTTCTCCAGATACCAACGGAAGAGAAAGTCTGAAAAATTCTACAAATGATAGAGCCAAGAATCCATTAATATTTAATGACATAGTTTTAAAAATGCAATTTCTGATAACAGAAATCCTATTTTAAGCAATAATTTCCTGTATTGTAGGATTACTAATTTGACAAACAAGTAAACTCAGATTCAGAAAGGGTACCCTGCTCAGGATCACCAAGGTAGTTAATGGCAGAACCTAGATGTGTGTTGGCCAATGCGGTAGCCAATGGCCACACATAGCTGTTTAAACTTAAATTAAAAAAATTAAATTAAAATTAAAAAGTCAGTTCCTCAGGAACGCTAGTCATATTTCAGGAGCTCAATAGTCACATGTGGCCAGTGGCTCCCATTTTGGACACCGTATACAAACATCATCTCCATTATCACAGAAAGTTCCACTGGACAACACCAAGACTAGAACATTCCAGAATGAGAGGCTCAGGGCTAGAATTCTGTGCCAACTGTACACCTAGGCTGGTACAATAAATTGGAACCTAGAAAGGTCCAAACACCCGGTCAGCTTTCTCCTAGGGTGTTTGCTGAGTGCTGGGGTGGTGTGGAGGCTGAGGTGGAAAGGAAGACTAACTGTCCTATAGTTTCAGTGGTTAAGAGGTACTTCCACTAAAATGGGGATCCTGCTATGAAAACAAGTATCTCCCCAAAAGACTTTTTAAACCAGAAATGAAATGAATGTAATAAAAGCTGAGACCAAGCCCTGGCCCACTTCTATTCCTGACAGAGTGATCTGCCTCTCACCTAAATTGCCTAAAAGAGAAAGAGGAAAACACTCCCAGGGAAAACATAACATCAATTTTCATCTTTATGGTCAGGCGTGGTGGCTCACACCTGTAATCCTAGCACTCTGGGAGGCCGAGGCAGGAAGATTGAGACGGGAGGATCGCTCAAAGTCAGGAGTTCCAAATAAGCTCTGAGCAAGAGTGAGACCCCGTCTCTACTAAAAATAGAAAGAAATTAATTGGCCAACTAAAAATATATGGAAAAATTAGCCGGGCATGGTGGCGCATGCCTGTAGTCCCAGCTACTAGGGAGGCTGAGGCAGGAGGATTGCTTGAGCCCAGGAGTCTGAGGTTGCTGTGAGCTAGGCTGATGCCACGCACTCTAGCCCAAGGCAACAGAGTGAGATAGAGGGAAAAAAAAAGCAGTTGACAAAACATGTCTGCTTATAATACATAGAGTAGAAAGAGTGGAAGAATATAAATCAAATGTCTAAAAGGGTTATCTCTGGGTGGTAGAATTATGAGTGATTTTTATCTTTTTTATTTATAGAGGTTTTCTGAATTTTATACGATATCACTTTTATAGTAAAAAACAATTAAGTTTTTACATAGCAATCAATTAACTGAATAAAATGGCTTTAACACACAACTTAAATTCATTAGACAGTGTCATAACAGGAACTTTTTTAAAAATAGGAAGCATGATGTCAAATGCAAAGAAAACAAGAATATTAGGTATGTATAAATCTAAGCTCTCTAGAAGTAGTATACTATACTCCCAAGCATCTTCTGTTTACATTTTTAAAGCTTTACCAATATTTATCTACCTAAGTACTTTTATTATAACTAAAAAATAAAAGGACAGAAATGAAAGTTTTAACATATTTTCCAAAAGTCCAAGAATCTTTTAGTAGCATTTAAAGAACTGTTTGCCAAAATTTACAAAGAAACGTAACATACAAATTAGTATCTTCTCATCAAAGTTAACTACAAAAAGATCATATCATACTCCAAAAGCCCCAATTACAGATTTGAAACAGCAAAGCCTTACTATAGGACCCACTGGCCACACACCCAACACCCGTCACCTGATCAGCAAACTGGGTCATGTAGCGCTGGAGTCTGCTCTGGTTGTCAGTCAGCTCACACATTTGTACCAAGATATCAAAGTCACAGTATTTCTCTGCTAGAGAAGCAGCCCACTGATACTGGCCTAGTGTGACTGTGGAAATGAGAACAGATGGGGAAAAATCCTGTTAGCAAAACTTAAAATATGTAATAAAAAATATTACTGGAAATTTTACCTTCATTCCTACTAAGAATCATTAAGTGAATGGAAACCTTCCCAGTTATTGGCACTTAGTTTCATAATCCACATTAACTCGTTAAAGATACAAATTCAGTTCCTTGTGTCATCACTGCCTCCCCAAACACTATTTCTTTCCTTCAAGTACAAGACAGGGTCTTATATTTATTTTTCCTCAAGACAACACCCTAGGGCTTATTTTCAGGGAATGTGTTATTTTTTTTAAGAACGGTACAACAATCTACATTTATTCAAATATAGTTAAGTCATCTTCTTCTGGAACATCATCATAACTCTCCAAACCCCGAATTCCATCCTGAATTTCTTGCCACTCTATTTCCTTTAGAACCATTGGCCCCAATCTCTCATGTTGAGCAATAGAGCTCTCATGGGGCAGATGAGAAGGGCTGCTCATGTTTTTTACCGCTCCACGATGAAATGCATGGGTTGTGTAGATACGCTGCGTAGCCACGCCCATCATTAGGTCTTATTTTCGAGGTAGGGTTTATATTGCGCAAATGCTTAGAAATTCTGCTAGGACTTATTTTATGGGTAGGTCTTATTTTCAGGGAAACACGGTACTAGCAAAGTGAGCTCCTCCTAACCCAAGCCTGGAATGTAGTGTGTCCTTGGCTGAGCAGCCATGTTATCTTACCTGTACCCTTGGCCAACCCCCATCAGGCTATGCTTTGCAGCCTAGCTATTCATGTAAAGGTCTGAGATGCTAAGCTCTCTGAAGGCAATATCCACATGTCCATTTTTTAATCATCTTCAGACACTATAGACACTATAGTGTCTATAGTGTCTATAGTACTATAGACACTACTGCTTGTCTATAGTAGTACTTGTACCTGGTTAAGTACTGAAAATAGGTTGAATAAAAACATGTTCAGAAAGCTGAACATAGTTGTCTTGTTTTAAGTTCTTGGTTACAGTTAGATTAATGCTACTACATTAAATACACCACAGTACCTATTTGACCCCTTCATCCGTTCTGCAAATTTCAAGGCCAATAGCCTTCATCAAATATCATGCACTTACGAAGAGGAGATAAGAGGTCTGATCTCTTCTGTAGGTACTCCTCATCCAGACTGATAAATCTTTCCTGATCATTGGATCTGTCTACAGACTTGAGCTGAGAAACATAACCGTCCAGGAAGCAATCGATTAGTGCTACCAGCTGCTCTGTCACGATGTTTCGGAGGTTGCTGTCTGCCTGCGGATAAACTATCTTCAAGACAATCTCATGCTGGCGTGCTATTACTGTTCGGATGCCAGCAGGACCACTTGTTGCTGTGAAATCACACAAAATAACATGGTTAAATAAGGACTCTATGATGGCAAGGGGAAAAACCAATTGCCTAAAAATTATGTCATTTCACCGCTGCTGGGAAAATAAATCAAACAGGTTCAGGTAATACCTGTCTATACTCTGCTCAAAACCCGTCTTCTCTAAGGAGATTTCCTCAGCAAAGCCAGGTAAACATGATTCTTCTTCCCTCTAAATTCCTTTAATGCTACTCTACTTACTTTCTTGTATTAAGTAAGGCAACATAAAATATAGTCCATACCTCTAGGCCTAGGACCTGCTTCTGTGAATAACTATTTGTGCTAAAACCTAGGAAATTCCTAAGTGCCAGTTAGATAAATAAATTATAGGGAGTTCTATAAATAAGTCCAAGGGAATAAAGTGATTGTGACAAGAACTATTCATTTTGGAGATGGCACTTAAGTTATTTTTCATTTCACTTATAAATGAAAGAATAACACAGCTTCCAAAAATGATGGGTCATTAGAAATATATTTTGAAGAACTGTTAATAAATGGGTATATTACCTGTCCACGGAACATACTCAGGTTCTTTTTCTAGCGGTGCTTCTCTTTTATACAAGGAGTTTCTATTTTGGCGATAATGACTAGCAGCCTGCAGCATATCCTGGGAAAAAATTATGTGTTACATGCGCAAAGTGATGGATTGCAGGGTTTCTGAAGATAGTTTGAAACGTCTAAGTCTATGAATAGGAAAAAAATACTCAGCACAAGTCTGTAGGATTACTTTTGCTTCTTTCTGCTTTGAAATTTGTTTTACTCTACAATTTAACTTCAATTTTAGAAAATTATAGTCATCAAAGTAGGAAAACCATTACTATAAAGTCCATTAGCTAAAGTTAAATGGAACATTTTAGTCATTACTATTAAGTAGCAAAGTTTTAGTAATTAAAAAAAAAAGAAATGAGAACTACTTTGACAGTTACATTAACACTAATACACTGGCAATGATATAAACATTCCTCTCAAAATAAAAAGTTTATTCTATCAAACAGAAACTTAGGATTATAGAAACTTATAAATATGCACCAGGCAAACATTCAAAATATTCATTAACTGATTAATAATATGACTGTTATTTTTCTAACTTTTGGAATTAACAAATGTCTAAAGCCTGATAAATTATTGGCAATACGGGGTAGGAATATGGAAACCACTTTCACATCCATCCACACTCTGGGCTTTGATTTGCTGAAATCTTCACCACATTTCTGTACCTTGAGAATATTGTTCACATTGATCACCACCTCAGCCCATTCCACAGAATCCAGCAATGTATCCTTCAAGACTTGCTCCTCGTGCTCCAGCAAACACTCACAGATGGTGTCTACTTGGGACACCTGAGAGGGTATACAGATGTCAACTACTCACAACAAGAATTATGGCAGTAGGTAGCAACTAAAATGACTCAATGGGTTTTACTCATTAAATCATATCCTCAGATAACTAGATAGAAGAAAATTTATTGATAGTTGACAGTAAAAATAAATTTAAAAACCAAGAAAAGTTAGAATCTCCTACCCTTTAAAAATTACAATGCATAAATAACTAAGTCTTATAAATACACAAATTCTGGATTGTTACCAAATAGATTTTTTATTTAAACAAGCAACTGAAATATTTGTCTATTATAGCTATTAGTGCTCAGTGCAACCTTTAAATAGTACAGGTTACAAATAATGTCATTTTACAATGACCCCAAATAATAAACTAATGGATTAAAATAACAACCCAAACAAATACACTTGCTGATTTTTTTCTACGAGCAATTCCTCTTCTTTAGACATAAATGTTTATAGAATAGCAGTAAACAATGTAAGAAAATAATGAACTAAATACGTAACTTGTAACTCTTTCCATTTTTTGGTGGTTAATTAACACATGGAGATAACAGTGCAAAAATGTTCTTAGGGACTGAAATTCCTGTTCCTAGTTTCAGTCTGCAGTTTAAGCTTTCCCCCTTTATTAGAGTTTGCACAGCATTGGACACTCAGTGATAAGAAAGAGAAATAAGATTTGTTGCCCTCAAGGAATAAGACACAAAGGCATATAAAACACGGCCAAAACAAAATCACTTTCCTGCAAACCTTGCTTGTATTTCTGATGTTAGCCAAAGACATCCTAACAGCCCAAGCAAGAAACCTTCAGCATATTTAATTTGTAAGATTAAGTGTAAGAATTCTGTATACTGCTAACATGAAAAACATAATGAAAGCATGTATGATATAAAAGGCAGAAAATAATATAAAAGCAAATAAAATGTCCAAAGACTTGATAAATGCTCTAATTATGTATTAATTCAGTAGTTTCAAATATTGGTCATATGCTGTGCCAACACAGTCTGTTCCTTTAGCAGCTAGCTCTGCTTTTCCAGAGCTCTAGGAGGGTAGGGGGCAAGGTTAAGGGGTCCAAGAAGGGATGGTTCAGCACCCAGGACAAGCAGGCCTGCAGAGGTGAAGGGAGAGGCAGTTCCTGGAAACACAGAGTGCCGCCAGACAGGAACCAGGGTCTCTGACAGAGAGGCAGAGTCCACGTGCAAGGAGGAAACTGTGGGAAAAGTATTCCAACCTCTGGACTTCCGGCAGGAACTCATATTTGTCAAACCCAACAGGAAGCCAGAGGGAAGAGAGCCCACTGAGGAAGGTGACTCTCCTGTGGCACAGACAAGAGTAGATTTGGAGAGACAGAGGAAAACATCCCACCCACAAAGTAAATAGGAAGCACTTTTAGTCCACTTTGCAAGCTGTGCTTTACAGGGTAAGCAATAATGAGTACTTTTGAGTGCTCCTTTATCCAGAAAATATGGAGTCCAGTTTAAAATTTCAACGAGATCTCACTCTTTCCTGCCTGGAGTGTGATCAGTAAATGAGTAAGTGGTGCAGATCTACAAAGCCCCGTGAAAGAGGACTCATCTTACCTCTCTGAAAAAGACATCTGCAGGAGTCAAATTAGATGGGATTTCATACTCCCTTTTGTTCAAAGCAATCAATATTGCTGTGTTCACAAGGTCAGAAAGCCGGGAGTGATGGTTCTTGAGAACAATGGCGGCTGACAACTTTTCAGCGTGCTCACAGAGCAATAGCCGGGTTGCCATCGGCATCCCTCTGACTGGAAAAGTACCTAGACGTTCAAATATGCCAACCTTGCAAAAAGCAAACACATATTCTTAGAAAGCATTTATGGCAACACGCAAAATACCACAGTCATATTTCCACCAGAAGCACACTGAGCACAGAGTCACGGCCCCAGCTCTCTCCCAGCAAGTGCCTCCAGCTGTCTCTCATTTTGGCTGTTTCTAACACACCAACACACTTCAGCTAGGGCCATGAACAAGTGTAAGAAAGTGTAGCTGTTTCTGTTCTTAGGTCAGTGTCATTCCAGAGCTTCTGTCCCCTACTGTTGTCTCTATCATGTTTCCCAAACTATTGTTATAGTTATCAAATGGTCACACCTCTCTTTTCTATTTGTATCAATTAACTCCCCTAGATCTCAACCTTTTGGAAACTAAAAACTAAGCAGTCTCCATCTTCAAAAACTGATTTCCAGAATCCCAAAGCTCTGGAGGAGCTCCTGGGTGGAGTTACCCCTTTGCATCTACTTCTCATTTGCCTGATGCCCATTTCTGGGGTATTAGGTGGTTCTAGCAGTTTTTCTAAGCTTTCTAATTTGACATAATGTTATAAGAAGCTGAACTGGAAAGAAGCCAAGAGACAGACATACATAATAGAAACGTTTTTCATATTTTAAGCATAATTCCCTCCCATTAATAAGTGATTTGATTTTTACATCATTCATTTTTTTCTATGCTTTTATGGTATTTACATGCTAGGAGATAAAAGGGGTCATACTATGTATATTGTCCTGTACCTTGTTTTATTTTATAGTATCTTATTTTTTATAACACATTTAGATAGTCATTATTTTTAATGACTGTGGAATATCTCACCAAATCACTATCTTAATTTAGTCGGCCTGCTCACCTGATTATTTAAAGATAGGAGTTACACAGTCTTTCCTGATTTGCATTCACTTGCTGGTTCCTTCAAAAATATTTTAAGTATAGTTTTTATGCAAGGCCAGCTTAACTGCCTGCTTTATACTGCTATGGTATTGTGGCACTGAGAGTGAAGCAATAGTGTTAGATTAAAATCACTCTGGTCATACAACGAAGATGATCACATTAACTCTCTGCTTCTTCATACAATGTATGAGACACAGGCTTCCCCCAACACCAGAAAACCAGTCAAAGGTATTCTGGGGCACTGATATTACTTCCCATTCTCTTCAAAATGATATGGCCTTACTGATCCCAAGTTTGACCTCAGGAGAAGCAAAGAACTATATCTGGAAATATTTCTGTAGAAGTATCTAGTTATACATTCTTCCTGATGATTAACATAAATTCTTCCTGATTAGTAAAATAAGCTCTGAATATTAAAGGAAATGGAAATATAAAAGGTCTACCTAGAATGGGGTTTTCAGAGCTAGACAGTGCCTTTCAACAGACACTGATACCAGCAGCTGTGAGACTTTATTAAGGTCTCTGGAGCCCAGGGAGGCGGGGCCAAGAGATGCTGCAGTGCGCATGTTCTCAGGGCTTTCTGGCCTCTGGTAAATCAGTGTGCATTCAGTATGGCAGATCAAGCCAGGGCCACAAGTTCCTCCCAGCCCAGGATGCACACCCTTTTACAACTGAATGACTTTGCTGCTCCTCCCATCAAGAAGTAGAATCAATTCTTCAATCCCTTTCATCCAGGCTGGCCTCGTGACTTGCATTAACCAAGGTCACTTTGGTGGAAGTAACATTATGTGACATCTGAAGTGAACCCTTAAGAAGACTACAGCTTCTGTGATTATCCCCTTGTGATGCTGCCCTGAGACCACAAGAAGCCAGCACAGCCTAAAGGAGGATGAGAGACTAAGTGGAAGAGAACCCTGTGGCCCCTGTTGACAGTTAACACCAACTGCCAGAGAGGCGAGCTAGGCTTGTGGAACTTTCAGCTGAGCACATCTTAAATCCCAGATGAAACCAACTGAAAAACTGCCTGCCTAACCCACAGAACTGTTTTAAGCCACCATGTTTTGGGGTGGTTTATGATAAAATGGTTAACTGTTACAGTTGGCTAAACAATTATATTAGGAAGAAATGCTGTATTTTCCCCCCATTAATCCATAGCTCACTACTTAAAATACTAAAAAAAGGACTCAATGAAGTTTTCTTGCCATGACAAAAAAAGAGTAGAATGAAGCCAAAATATGCATTAAAACTGAAGCAGAAGATGGGATTAGGAATAATCAAGTCATTTCTGGCATCATCTAGAGCTGCACTGTCAAATAAAATAGCCACTATCCATACTGGTTAATTAAATTTAAAACAATTTAGTTCTTTGGTTGCACTCGTCACATTTCAACTGTTTAGTGGCTGCATGTGGCTGGTGGCAATCATATGGAAAACACAGATACAGAACATTCTTATCATCACAGAAAGTTCTATTGGATAGTACTGACTAGAGTCTCCTTAACATGGAGGCATCAATGCGTTCGAAAAAAATTAATCAAAAACAGGAATTAATCAAAAATTTCATTGATTTGGATGTGCAATATGCCTGGGAGCCACTATTTGTTGACAAAAGCATAGGTGAATTTATGTAACAATTCTATCCAGCAGCAAAACCATTTTACAATTTAGGCTCAATATATATGAGGATACCTGTTTACAAAAAAGGAAAAGAATACTTGAAGATTTGATTCTAATGGTACTTCAAAATTAAAAATCTGTCATCATCTTAATATTCTTCATTGTCTTTGGAATAATACAAAATCAATTCATGAAAACTTAAATTTTTATATAAGTACACACAGGAAATCTGAATGAAATCCTGCTTTTTATAACTGGAATAATAGGCCTTCACATAGCCCTGAAATTATTTACTTTTAAATCAGCACAGAATATGGAACACATTAGTTATGTTCCACCCAACAAAACACCTCAGAATAAAGAAGGATTTCCCACTGTGCTGGAGAGAGTTGACAAGAGGCAGAGCAGACATGTCCCAGCCATCCCTGCTCAGCAACCTGGACTCTTACTTGGTGAATGAAGTCCATAAGGAAAGAATGGGCTTTCATCTTGTCTTCTAGCTGGTGAAGAATAATCAGTGATGTATTGCTGAACCCAGGTGCTTCTGGGAAAACACAGAACAAAACTTAAACAGATAATACATTGGTTCTACAACAGTTACTGATATTGAAATAAAAAGATCCATATAAAAGGGAAAGTACGACCTTTCAATAAAATTATTTAAAACATTACTCAGGACTTTAAGAAATTTAAAAGAAAATTTTGGGAGTTTGATACACTTCATATTTTATTTATTCAAAATATGTATTATTAGTTTAATCATTTGTATCATTTCAAGCTTGACAGTGCCAAAGAAACAGTCAAAAGAAAGGAGGTAAGCAATGATGTCTTCTTCCTAAATCTCTAATGCAACTTAGCAGACTTGCTCGGAAGTAGGATAATTAGGGAGAGAAATATATGTTTGAGACAGTTCCCTGGCACTTGAGAACCCCAAGGGCGCCCTTGATGCTAAAGTGGAAGTGTGAGAGGGCAGCCACTTGGGGCAGGCAGGAGAACATGACATGCCTACCTCTACATACTGAGATTTGCTCATTGCTGCTCTTAGGGAAATGGATAATTTCTATTAGCCAAATGCACTGATTATGCCAAAGTTATCATTTAATTTGGGGGCAAGTAAGTTCCAAATGCCACCAGTTTCCTTTTAGAAATAAAAAGCTGAGAAAGCTAAGCAGGGCTAATGAATCTGCCATAGATAGAACAATTAGATTTGCTCCAGTATTCCCTCAGTTTCTATTCTATTATCTAGATCTGTTCTGAGCTCCTTTCAAAATCTACTATAAGGAAGGTTATAATCTTTTAAAAAACACTGAATTAATATTTAGAAACAAAAGAAATATGCTTTGAGAGATGCTTTAAATAAAGAACCAGAATATTATTCTCAAAATAGCTCACTGCATAATATTAAAATCAAAGTGTTTTTACCCTCAGGGACAGATTCAGCCCACCGTGGATCAGAAGCTGGGTAGTCATCCACCAAGTCTACACTGATTTGGGTAACAGCCCTATCCAGTTCAGAATCAGAATCCAGATCAGCGTGAGAGGAAAATAGCTCATCAACCATCATTTGAGCATGACCTAAATCTTTTCTGAAATAAATTAGAAAACATAAGTATTAAGGGAGGCAAAACATTTTCAAAACTCACCAAAAAAAAATTAACTATAAGTTAAAGTCCGTCCCATTTATAGGCTTTAGTGTACACTTTTAATAAAATTTATTTAATGGAAAGGGAGAAAACTATTATGTATTTGTTAATTCAACATATACATACAACATGACAGGCATTGGACACAGAGTGACAAAAAGACATAAAAACAGTCCTGGACATCACAAAGTATATAGTGTCATGAGGAATCAGATAATTAAGCAAGCAGTGACACATATGTGTGATAAACAGCATGACAAGGAAAGAACAGAGGGCTAGAGAGCACACAGAAGGGACACCACACCAACCAGAGGGGAAGGGAAAACTTCCTAACAGGAAAAGAGGTTAAGCAAGGCTGGGGAGAATTTGGGGAGGAGTACACCGTTGTACACAGAGCATACATCCATGCCTGTCAGCAAACAAGCCTGTACCTCAGGACAGAACTGAAGCCAAGGGAGAGGATGAGATGACACACTGTGCAGTTTCAGGGCAATCAGTTAAAGCATAGGCAAGGCTGGGTGATGGCTCATGTCTGTAATCCTGGCACTTTGGGAGGCCAAGGCAAGAGAATCCCTTGAGATCAGGAGTTTGAGATCAGCCTGGGTGCACATGACTGTGGTCCCAGCTACTGGGGAGGCTGAGGTGGGGGCATCACTTGAACCCAAGAGTTCAAGGCTACAGTGAGCTATGATTCACTGCACATTCACATAATCTTTACTATAATACAGTCATGCCTTGGTATACTGGGAGGACTGGTTCCAGGACCCTCTATATATACCAAAAAGTCTCAAAGCCAGCCCCGTGGAACCCAAGAAGTCAGCCTTCCATATAGATGGGTTTTGCATCCCATGAATAATGTACTTTATTTATTTATTTTTTTTTGAGACAGAGTCTCATTCTGTTGCCCTGGCTAGAGTGCTGTGGCGTCAGCCTAGCTCACAGCAACTTCAAACTCCTGGGTTCGAGCAATCCTTCTGCCTCAGTCTCCCAAGTAGCTAGGATTACAGGCATGCGCCACCATGCATGGCTAATTTTTTCTATTTTTAGTAGAGACAGGGTCTCACTCTTGCTCAGGCTGGTCTCAAACTCCTGAGCTTGAACAATCCATCCACCTCGGCCTCCCAGAGTGCTAGGATTACAGGCAAGAGCCACCGAACCCAGCCAACAATGTATTTTTTTTTTCTATTTTCAGGTAACTTACAAAGGAACAACAACGTATTTTTTTTTTTTTTTTTTTGAGGCAGAGTCTCACTTTGTTGCCCGGGCTAGAGTGCCATGGCGTCAGCCTAGCTCACAGCAACCTCAAACTCCTGGGCTCAAGCAATCCTTCTGCCTCAGCCTCCCAAGTAGCTGGGACTACAGGCATGCGCCACCATGCCCGGCTAATTTTTTCTAT
>CAUYPO010131895.1:0-11604 GCA_963574435.1 Cheirogaleus major | reverse complement strand
GGCCCGCGGGCTGTAGTTTGAGGAAGCCTGATAAACTTAATATTTTGCAGAAAGAAATGAAGACAACTCACTCTGTTACCAGGCCTAAGCCCATTTTCATAAAACTAATGGTGGAGCATTATTAACAGAGTCAGAAAGTTGTACTGAATGAGTTGCTATGGGAAAAGAATACAATCTCTTCAGATTATCTTGGCCTATAATAGCTATAATTACTGTTTTCTAAACATTTACTACCTTTCAGATACTACCCTAATCTCTTTCGCATGTGCCATCACAATTAATCCTTTTATAAAAAGGTAGCTATTATTATCCCTATTTTATAGGCACAGAAACTGAGGCTTCATGTGGCTAAGTAACTTGGCCAACACAAAGCTGGTAAGAGGTAAAATTGGGAATTGAACCTTGGTTTGTCTGACCTGAAGCCCTGCCTTTAACCACCACGTTATAATGCTTCAACGTGCAGCGCTGTAATTTAACACGGAATCTGCAAGGCACCTTACCCAGTCCAAATGTCCACAGTCAGAAACACACCAAAAACTCCCATTTGAGGTGAATGCTGCATCTGTCATTTGAAAGCACTACAGTGTTAGTCACTTTTAAAGGAAAGGGATGTTGACCAAGGAAGCTGAGTTATGCGTGTGCGGTCACAGGCAACATTTCTTTCCCATATTTGTGGTGCAAAACATAACCAGAAGAACAAACTTCTTCCCTTCTCTTCCAATTGCACTGGAAGCATGAATTCTTGGTCTTCAAACAGAAAAATCTCATAGTCTCAAAGACGGGGGCTCCTGAAAGATGCAATAAAGGCTAGACACCATCAGGTGGATTTCAGGCACTAAAAATAGAATGATCAAGTAATAGCACTGATAGCTACATATATATATGTGTGTATATCTGTTTATGTTGTATCTCTTTATATACACATAATTATTGTGCATCTGTTGGCAAACACCCATTTCAAGATTGTGTTCAAATATACATTTTCCCAACTATCACAGCAAGGCTGAGAGAAGAAAGAGGTTTTCTCATTTTCCAAACTAAAAATAAGCCACACTTAAAAGGCAAAACCAGAGAGAATTCTCGAGGAACCCCCGGCTTCTAAGGGAGTATGCTCAGACCTCCACTTTCCTTTCAGCTGCCCGTGGGGCAGAGTTTGCACACACAACTTCACATCTGGTGGGAGGCTCTAAAGGTCATCCTTTGATGGCCGCTTTATTTTGCAGATGAGCAAATTTGGGCCCGGAGAGACTGACTTGCCTAAGGTCTGTCACCGGCGATATCAGACAGGTCTCCAGATTTTGTTTCTACCTCCCTCCAGAATCCTTTCTGTGGAATTAGAGAAACACAGCACTCGGATTAAACATGTGAAGTCCAAGAGTTCTGTTCACGTCCCCAGACCCACTATGAGAGCCGGGGAGGGGGCTCTTCCCGGCTTTGGAACCCAGGCCCGTCTCCCGAGCGGCCGCCGCCCCGGCCCAGGCCAGCCCGGTGCTCCCCGTCCAACTTAGCCCGAGCGCGCGGGGGCCAAACGCGGGGCGGGGGGGGGCTCTCTCCCAACAAAAGGCGAAATTCGCGTTCCCCGCTTCCAGATTTCCACAGGACGCGCTCCCTGCAGAACTATTCACCGTGAAGGCGGCAGGGGCGCTTTTCTGGGAGCGTCAGGCCCTCGGGCTGGGGGGCCGCGGGGACCCCACCAGGCGGGTGGGCGGCGGGCGGAGGCTTCCCTTCCCCACAGGAACTCGGCCCTCAGCACGCAACCAGCCCGCTCGCCTCCCCTCCCCCCTAGGCCGCCCGGCCCCTCCCCCACGCCCCTTTCTCTTTCTTTCTCTGCCAGACGCGCCCGCCCCCACCGCGGCGGCGCCCGCACGACTCCGCGCCCAATGGCCGCGGGGCCCGGGAGCGCATCAGCTGATCGGCCCGGGCTCCCGGCCGCTGGGAGCCAATCAGGGCGCCGGGGGCGGCCCCGGGCCGCGGATAAAGGGTGCCGGGCAGGAGGCGGCCCTGCAGAGCCGAGGATGGGAGAAAAGTAGGGGTTTGAGCAGCTCACCGGCCTCCTCACCGCTCTCCGCGCCTCGCTCTCCCGGCCCGCCCGCCTGCTCGCCGCCCAGGTAAGCGCCTGGCTGGCCCGATGGCGCCCAAGTGGCCCGCGCCGCCTCCCGAGCTGCGGCGCCCGGCCTTTCCTTCGGCTCGGTTCGGCCACCCCCAACCACGGTCCCCAGGTCTACACTTCGGCCTCCCGGCCCGGGTCGGGCACGCTCGCGCTTCCCGCGTGCTTCGCCGCCCGGGGTCTCTGCCGTCCCCGTGGGCCACGGCGGGGCGCGCCCGGGGCCAGGCTCTGGGCGGGCGGGCGGAGTTGTTTTGATCTCTTCGCTACTTGCTGCCCGGAGCGCCGCCCCTGGAGGCCGCTCGGCGCGCCCTGCGCCCTGGGCTCGCGGTGGCTTTTGCGCTGTGGGTGGAGTGGCTTGTCGTCCCCGGCGGGAGCGCACGCGGGACGCTTGATGGGCTCGAGCCCCTCGCGCCCTTCCTCCGCGGCGGCGCGTCCTGGGGAGTCGTCGAGGTATTGGCAACCTCTTAGACGCCTGGGTTGAAGCGAGTAGCCAGGAGCGTTGTTTGCGCGCCCGGCTCCTGCCAGGGGTCCCGGCGCCTTCCAGTGTGACCGAACAATGGAGAGCCCGGCCTCGGCGTGGCCGCCAGGGGAGAGGCCGGGCCGCGCCGAGGCAGTGGCCGCGCGCGGTCCCTCCCGCGGACCCCGCACTCCCCGCCCCACCCTGGCCCTGGGCGGCAGGGAATGGCCCCCTCGGCGAGGCCCTGAGATCCGGGCCCGAGGGGCGGGGCGCCGACTTTCGGGCAATTTCCGCGGGAAGGGGCTGATCTCAAAGTGGATTATCCCAACTGCCCCGGGGGCGGGAAGCGGGGATCCTCCCCCAGCCGCAGATCCACGAAGAAAGCATCGTGTGAAGATGAAGAGGACGGGGAGTCACGGTCCTCGGGGTCCCCCTCCAACTGCTTCGGTTTCGTCGCCTACTCGGTGAACTCCGGGGAGAAACCGCGACTCAAGATAAAGACCTCAACCCACCAGCCTGCCAGTTTCTGCCCCTACCAGTCCGACCGCTCTCTGTCCCCCTCTCCGTCGCCCTCGCCCAGAAAGCTGCGGTGCTTGGACCAGCGGGAGTCCGAACTGGAGGAGAGGCGCGAGTCCCAGCAAGAGGTGAGGCGACAGTCCCAGCAAGAGGAGAGGCGACAGTTCCAGCAAGAGGAGAGGCGACAGTCCCAGCAAGAGGAGAGGCGACAGTCCCAACAAGAGGAGAGGCGCGAACGCCACTCTAAAAAGAGGAGGGCTAGAGAGGGCAACCCCAACGCTACGCTTGACTTTATGTGGCTGGGGTGAGTGAGGGCCAGGGCGGACAACCCCGGAGCCGGCAGCAGCTGCAAAAACGGCTGAAAACTTCCGAATCCGTTCCCCCACATGCACTTGGCACTGCGGTGGTGGCGGTACCAGTGTATATAGTGCACTAGGCTGCTGGCACCCAGCTCCTGTCGCGGAAAAGAGCAGGAGATCCGGAACTGAGGCTTGAGAGAGTGTGGCATGATGTTGGAGGTGCAACGGGGTGGAGAGGAAAGCTGAGAGATTGGGGGGGTGGGATTTGACCAAGTCTTTAGACTCTAGGCGGAGGTGTCAAGTCCTTTAATAGGACTTGACAGGGGAGGTTCTCCTTTTCCCCAAGGGAAGGGTGAGGCCGTCGGAGGGTAAAGCAGCTATGTTTTCAGCTGGGCAAACATGGATGGTTGCCCATAGAAACTTTGCCTCTGTACTTCAAGTCATCAGAGGAGAACAATGTGTTCCCTTTCCAGCCACCCCGGGCCACAGAGGGAGGGCGGAGAGGGAGAACATTTCCTCTTGTGTTGAGGCGGGTGTGCTTAAGATTTTCTCTTCCAGAGGTTTTGTGGTAGTGGCTTTTGCAGTTTTTAGCATGCCTCAGCTTTTGAAATCCCAGATGTTTTTGATTTAGAAGTGGGAATTTAATTACTTGAAAAGTTCTCTAGCGGAATCTCAGAATATTGTCATTCTCACACTTAAATCTGAGCCTATCTTAAGTGAGAATTTTGCATCAGACCAATGAAAATTATGGCAGCATGCACCTTAAAATCTGACTTATCAGCTGGGTTTTTTTTTTGTTTGTTTGTTTGTTTTGCCATATTGGTGATGGTAAAAAGTGCAATACTTTTTAGAAAGCCTCCAGCTTTTTTAAGTCTTGTAACCATGTTTCATCCTCAAATATAAATGTGTGGGGGTTTTGGAGGTGGGTGCTCCATTAAGACCACAACTAAGATGAAAGGCAAAGAGAAAACTCAAAACAGAAACCATGGCAGCCAAGCCTTTCTGTGGCAGGATTTTAGTTGTGTTGGGAGAAGGTGTGTTTTGTAAACTTTCAATTTCTGAACTTTTGTATCCTCTTAGTAGCTTAGTACTAAAAAAAAAAAAAATTCCACTGCCTCAGCTACACTGAGGGGGGGATAGAGCTGATTGCTCAGAAGTATGAATGCTGGGATGTACAGGAGCTGTGGAACTTCAATCTCTGAGCTCAGGATGCAAAGAGCCCTCAAGAGTTACTCCCAAGGCCCATCAATACATGAGTGGATTAATAAAATGTGGTATATGTATACCATGGAGTACTATTCAGCTTTAAGAAACAATGGTGATATAGCACCTCTTGTATTCTTCTGGCTAGAGCTGGAACCCATTCTATTAAGTGATGTATCCTAAGAATGGAAAAACAAGCACCACATGTGCTCATCAGCAAATGGGTATTAACTAATCAACACCTTAGTGGACATATAGGAATAACATCTATCAGGTGTCGGGCAGGTGTGGGGGGAGGGCATGGGTATATACATACACAATGAGTGTGATGTGCACTAACTGGGAGGTGGACACGCTTGAAGCTCTGACTCCACGGCGGAGGGGGCAAGGGAAATATATGTAACCATAATATTTGTACCCCCATAATATGCTGGAAAAAAAGTTTATATGGGTACTTAAAAATAATAATAATAAATAATTAAGAGAAAAAAGATAATAATGTTGTTCATCATCATATTTTTTTTGTTTGTGAAGTAGAAATAAAATAATACATTATTTATCATGACTAATGTTTCTTACATCTGCTCAGTTAAATATTGATGTTTGGCTGATCATTTATATATTTTTAAATTTTTTTGTAGAAGATTATAACTTTCTAATTTGTTGTACACATGTTTCTTCTTTATTTCTTCTATTGTTACCTTGTTTGGTTTATTCTTTCAGTCATTATTTCGCCTGTTATATAATTTATTTATTTTTATTCATTTCATTGATCTATATTTGATCATTTCACATTGAATTAGGCATTAAAGGTATTTTGCGGTGATAGCATACTTGGTATTCTGCATCTAATGCTTATATAAAAAGCATTCATGTATAGAGTGATAAATAATAATAGCAGGAACCTCTAACCTTATTGGGTCAGGGCATGGAGGCCATCAGGCTTTATTAACACTGACCTACAATTTAAGATAAGTTACCTTAATAGAAGTAAAAAAAGAAGTAAAAGCTTATTGAAAATATTCAATAATCCAGAAATGTGTAAGTGAAAAGTACATTTTTTATACCTATCTCCCAACCTGTTACACAGTAGTTGTTTTCAGTGAGGATATTAATGTGTACAATTCAGGCTTTGTACATGCAAGTGTAAATGTTTATGTATATGTATGTATATGTGTACATATATGTGTGTATAGGAAAAGTACATAAGCATATATTTCTTTTTTACAAAATGAAACCTGACTATGCATACTGTTCTTTTTTTTTTTTTTTTTTTTTTTTGGCCACTCATGAAACAAATTAGCATGGGCATCATTGTACATCTGTATATCTCATTTTTTATAGAAGTTGGCTACTCAAAATTGAAAATATTCCTCCCTTTATTATACTGTCTCCCTACTGATAAAATACAAGGTGTCTCTTCTTTCGTAAATATGATGCAATTATAAACACCTAAGTGAAGGAATTTCTATAGGATTGAATTCTTCTGCAAGTGGGATTTTTGAGTCAAAGTGTTTGCACATTTCAAATGTTGGTAGCAGAAAGTACTCAGTCCTCCAATTTACTTCTCCATTGACTGTGTATGTTTCCCCACTTTGCCACATTGACTAATCATTGCCTTTTTCAAAAATTTAACCTCATTGAGAAATTTTAAATTATATTATTTTCAGACACATCTAATCACCAATGTAGTTTGATGTTTTTTACATGATTCTTGCCCTCGTTTATTTTTTCCTCTATGAATTACCTTCATTTTTTTTATCCCTTGCTCTGGTATGTTGTTTAGATATTTTTCTCATTGATTTGGTAATTTATTAATACAGAATGGCAATTAAGCCATAGTTTACCATGTTGCTTTTCTTTTAACAACTAATCGTGACTATAATTAGCTATAAATAAATTTTAAAATAATTATAGGTACTTATATTTGTTATTATTTTGTGTTGTTTCCATGCCGTACATCTTGAATAGGAAAGAGTCTCTCAAGTCAAGAAAATAAAAAAGTTGCATTAATAATATATTTTATTTTAATAATTTATATGCAATCATTGTGATCTATTTAATGAGTTTAGAGTAAATTTCTTTTCTTTTGTGTATGTGTGTATTTTCAATTATTAGTCTAAGCCACAATTATTAGAATTGCACTGGATATGCAGATTAATTTGACATATACCTGCTATTCTTATGTTTTTGCATGTTTTTTTAGTTCTTCAATATAGGTTTGTAATTTTTGTACAAAAATTTTAAGTTCATGTTTATGATATTTCCACACATTTTATAGTTGTTTTCTGATTAATGGGAACGTTTTTCTCCTAACATTGTCTTACCAAGGATCACATGAAAATTACATATATGTGTTAGAACTCCAATTACTTCTAATAATGTTTTATTTGAATGTCTTTTACTTCTCATGTAGAAATAAAATAATCTACCTTTTACTGATGTAGGCTTTTTACTCCTTTAATTTACATCTAGAGTTACTGATTGTTGACCCCTCCAATATACTTGATTAATTCTGGTATTTTAAATTAATTTTAAGGAAATTGTTCATTTCATGTAAATTTTCAAATATTTAGAATAAAATTTCTGATAAAGTCATTTTTAAATAAACTCTGAATCTTTGATAATGTCCCTTTATAAATACCAATTAATTTTTCTCGATTTCTAATTTGAGTTGTCAGATGTATTTCTTCTCATTTATTTGGCAAGTAGGTTTTCTTTTGCTCTCAATCTCAATTTTTTTTTCTTTTAGAATATTACTATAACTAAATTCCATATTATTTGGATTTCATCAGTTTTTTATTAGTGTCCTCTTACTGATCCAGGAGTTAATCCATGCTACCCCATTGCATGTAATTGTCCCATTTCCACAGTGTCCTCTTGTCTGTGATTATTTCTCACTCTTTCCTGACCTGGAAAGTCTTGAGGCATACTGGGCAGGTGTCCTGTTGAAGGTCCCCGAACATGGATCTGTGTTCTTTTTCTCATGATTAGGCCAGGGTTATGAGTTATTTGAAATAATACCACAGTGGCAATACTGTTTTTATCACATCATATTAAGGGGATAATGATGTCCACATGGCATCCCTGGTGATGTTAAATCTTCATCATTTTGTTGAGGTAGTGTTTGCCAAGATTTTCCCACTATAAAATTTATCATACTTTACTTGCACTATTGTTTGAAGGATATCCACAAGTCTAGTCCACTTTCAATGAGGAGATGCAAAGACTAAGAATTAATCTCCACCTCCTGAGATGAGAGTCTCTACATACTCTATTTGGAATTTCTCTGTAAAAAAGACTTGTCACTTTTCCTTTATTAAAATAATAATAATTCTTTTTAATATTTATTCATTTATGTCTCTTCCATTGACTGTAAACTCCCCAAAATGGCTCCAGAAATATTGATCCAACAAAGCTAAGTTTATTAGACTATGCAGTAACAAAGAATAACCACCTTTATAGAATATATGAATATAGTGTCTCAGAAAAAGGAAATCAAAGAGAGGGAGAGAGTTTATTAGGTTTTAGTACCCAAACGGGGTGATTTTAAAGTTAGTCTTGCCAGAAGGGAAGTTGACTGGGGTTCAGTAGGGTTTAGGAAATAGTTTTGGATTGACAGGCAACATGAAGCCAGGGTCCTGAAATGAGTATCGATGAACAAGCTGTTAGTTTTTATTAAAAAGCTATTTTATTTGGTTCATGGTCTTATCTTGAAAGAGCAAGTGTTTCCTAGAGCAAGTAATTGCCTTATTTTGCTTGTTCTCAGTATTATTTATTAATAGAGGGATGAGAAAATACGCTTGGTTCCAGTTTTATTTAACAATAGGACCAGAAATTATATTGGTTTCAGTTCTCAATCTTTTGTGTTATTTTTCTGGTTTCTTGAGGTGAATTCAAATTTTATTTCACAAGCTTTAAAAATATATTTAGTGTTACAAAATTTCTTTAGAGCATGATTTTGATATGCTATGATTTGATATGTAGTAAGATTCATTTCTAAATAAATAATCAAAAATTTCTGTTTTGATTTCCTCTTCACCACAAATAATATTTTTAATTTTTAAAGATTAATTATTTGTGCTATTTTTGCTTTTAACTTCAAATTTTATTCTATTATCTTCTATTAATATAATTTATATAAAATTTACTTGCATTACAATAATATCAAATATTCTTTAAGAATCCCAGAGTATAATTCTATATTTTCTGTTTATTAAAAAAATTTTAATCCATTATTTTGTGAAATTCGTCTATTTCTAATATTTGCTTTATATGACTTGTGGCTATTTTTCAGCACATACCTACTTACAATGGGTACGTCTTCCTGGCAGACTATATCTCTTTGCCTTTTTGTTCCAGCTTTTGCTCCTTTCCATTTCTATGGCTCATCTTTACCTAAATCACCATAGGGACAAGTCCTTCAGGGTCCTGGTACTCTGAAAAGAACACCTCCTTTGCCTTTTGGCATTCAGCCTCTAATTTTCCATCAGCAAGTACTAAAAATTTTCCATAGGACACGCTGTCATTTTCTAGACCAGCCAAATCTCATCCTATTAACAATAAGAAAAAAAATCAGAAGATGTCAGTCTGCAGAGATATACCACAGAGACCATATTTTCCATTATTATGCAGAGCATTTTTACTTCTGATAATGAAAAGTCTTCAATCGCTTTTTCTGATATTGGAGTCTGCTTTTTATTTTCCTAGTTATGTATCTCATACAAGTGATTTTTCTAGAATAAAAAATCTGTCTTAAAGATAAATCTATTACTTCTATTTCAGAACAGAAACCCATATTTCCTTTGAAATATCACATGAGTTATTGCAAGTTCTATTCTCTCTTTCAAGATTTCAGAGATTCCAAGGGCCATATCAGAGTTCAATTTCAAAGCAACCGGTCACATCCTCCCACTGGTCTGTAAGAAAGAAGCTTTTCCTAAGCTTCTCCCAAACTCATGGGAACAACTTAATATAGTAAGTGAGGTCAGGCATCACAGGCAGGTGGCACCTGGTCATGTATTGTTCTGTCACTGTAAGACCTTGAACAATTTACTAAATTTCTTTACAATTAAATTTATTTATATGCAAATAAGAATAATACTAGGTTTTGCCTTGTATCACTGTTACCAGCATTAAACGAGATAGTATTTGCAATGTGTTTTACAAGAGCTTAGCACAGAATGAAGACTCAATGCAAGATAGCTACTATTAGAAATTGAAGGTCAATCTTGAGATGATAAATATATGCCCAGCTCATATATCTTGTTCCAGGGATCATTACCTGTTTCCTGGGTCAAGACCACTATTACATATAGATGCAAAAGCCAAGAACCCGTCACTGTCTGGAAAAGAACTTGGGGTAACAGAAGAGAGGGTACAGAAAACAGGTGCTGAGTGATCTACTTAATTCTGATGGATGGCATGTGTCTGGCCTAGGGCTATTTTTAACAAGCCCAGCAAAACTGCAGCAGATCTTACTCTGTAGCCTCTTAAAGGCACTGCCAGCACATGCCAGGCTTCAGAACCAATGAGAGCTTTGTGCAAAGGTACTTTTTATCCTTTCTGGCCGAGGATTTACTTTAATTACGACCTCAGTCCTTGTCATGTGTTCTAATAATATGCTTCATTCCCGTTATCAATCTATTCATTATAACACAAACAGTGAAAACACTACTGTATTTTTTGCAACAGATACTTACTTTCTTTTTCACACTACTTAAGTTTTTGCTGCTCACACCAGCAAGTTGAGTCTGCAGATAAGTGAACATATGTACATACTGAAAAAGTACTTCATCTCCTGTGTTATCTTTCTAAGAACATAAAGAATATAACTAATGCTTCACTTCTGCCTTTCAAATATGTCCCAAAATGTCTCTTTCGACCTATCTGGAATTATTTAGGAAAAGGAATTTGGGGAAATATGACTCCAAGTTAGCTCAATTGACCCAATACAAGCTGCAATAACCTCTAATTGGATGTCTTTTAAGTACTTCAAACTCAACATCTCCGAACATAATCTCTCAATTCCTGTTATTTTCTGCCCTCGAACTTTCTTGTATCCCAATGTTCCCTGCTAAAAAATAAAATGGCACCACCATTCATCCATTCATCTAGTTGCTCAGTTACAGTCTTACAATCACGTTTTATTCTTCTCTTTCTCTCAAACCTCATAGTTCATCCCCCAATGAATGATAGAACAAAAGTAACCAGGGTTACTTTAAGCATGTTCTTGTTTTTACTTTTCTCACTACCTCCACCTCCACCACCTGAATTGAAGCCACCATCATATATAACCTGGACAACTTATGTATGTTACTCTTGCTCCAAACCTTTCATTGATTTCTGGTCACACTTAGAATACATTTCTATATGCTTATTATGGCTTATAAGTCCTTATTCAGTCTCATCTCTAGCTTCCTCTGTGTCATTTCCTATCATTTTCCTAGTTGCTCACTTTAACCCAGCCACAGCATCCCCCTCGCTATTCCTTAAGCATCTGAGCACACTCTTTTTCCCAGGGCATTTGCACTTGCTCTTCCCCTGCCCTGAAATGCTATTCCTTCACATACACGCATGTCAGTCTCACTTATTCCCTTCATTCAGATTTCTGTTGATATATATTCTTTTATTATTATTATTTTTATTATTTTTATTTCAGCATATTATGGGGGTACAAATATTATGGTTATGTATGAAAAAGACACCTGCAATCGAATGTTTATAGCAGCACAGTTCACAATTGCAAAGTTGTGGAAACAACCCAGGTGCCCAACAATACATGAGTGGATCACAAAATGTGGTATATGTATACCATGGAGTACTATTCTATTCAGCTTTAAGAAACAATGGTGATATAGCACCTCTTGTATACTCTTAGATACAGCTGGAACCCATTCTACTAAGTGAAGTATCTCAAGAATGGAAAAACAAGCACCACATGTGCTCACCAGCAAATTGGTATTAACGGATCAACACCTAAGTGGACATATAGGAATAACATTTGTCGGGTGTTGGGCAGG
>CAUYPO010131894.1:0-14834 GCA_963574435.1 Cheirogaleus major | reverse complement strand
TCATCAATTTATGTATGTTGAATCATCCTTGCATACCTACGATGAAGCCCATTCGGTCATGGTGGATTATTGGATCAATGAACAAACACAATGAGTGAGATGTGCAACGTATGTGGGATGGTCATGCTTGAGGCTCTGCCTTCGAGGGGGGAGGGGGGGCATTGGCAATATACATAACCGTAATATTTGTATCCCTATAATATGCTGAAATAAAATAAAATAAAATGCTCAAAAAAATAAATAAATAAAATAATTTTATCTATTTTGAACAAGAAAATGGAGCAAAGTTATGACTTGCATCATATTACGCCTTGAGATGGAATCTCAACTAACAGAAACAATGCCTGAAACCCTCACTACAAGTGGCTGGGCCATGTCAAGAGGACACTCAATAGCCCTGTGGGGAAGCCCACATGGAGAGAGGCCCATGTGGAGAGGAACCAACTTGCCAGCCATGTGAGTGGACCACCCTGGAAATGGATCTACCAGCCTCAGTCAAGCCTTCAGATGATTCCAGCCCTCCAGGTTTTGAATCTCCCAGCTGAGACCTCAGACACTGTAAAACAAAGACAAGCCACCCGTGATGTGCCCTCTCTGAATTCCTGACCCACAGAAACTATAAGACATTAAGTGATAATTGTTGTCTGAAGCCACTAGGGTTGAAGGTAATTTGTTAATACCACAGCATATATCTATGTGAAAATAACACTTTTTTTAAAGCAAAAAAATACTAATAATGCAAGTTTCAAGATAGTGGTTACTTCTTCAAGAGAGGCAAAAGGACAGGATAAGATAGCACAAATAATCATTGAGTAATTGGTAAAGATCTACTCTTGGTTGGATGGTATGTTCATTAGGATGGATAGATAGATGATTGATAGATAGATAGATAGATAGATAGATAGATAGATACAGATAGGAAGGACAAACAAAAAGAGAGAAGGCCTTTTTATGGTCCAATGACAGTATGTCAAGAGCCAAGGGCTGTGTTTAATGCAATTGGATTGTGTTAATCCAATTATAAGAATCTGAGGTCCAATAAATAGGCAGTTAGTTATTACCTGGTAAAATTTGAACATGTTCCCACTCTTCACCAAATATGTCTGTTCTTGGGTGTATACCTTAGAGAAAATCTTGCACAAGAAGACAGATACAATATTAACAGAAGTATTTCGTAGAAGCAAAATACTGGAAAGATACCAAATATCCAGCAATTATAAGATAAATAAATGCATGGTAGTTATTCAGACAGTAAAACATTACACAGCAATGTATGTTAATGATCAACATCATTTACTAACATCTAGAGATATGTAGTTCAACAGAACTTTCTGCAATGGCAGAAATGGTCTAGAGTATGACGTTGAGCAAAAGAAGCAAGACAAAAAATGATTCTATTTCTGTGAGTTAAATACAGACAAAACAAAACAATAGATTGATCAGAGAGGCATGTATAGTGATAAAACTACTGTTAAAAGCAAGAAAATATGCAAAACTCATACTAGTGGCTGGGAGGCAGGGGGTTCAGTCAGAGCAGGCACGTGCAGGAAGGTTCAATAGCATTGAGAACATTCTCATTCTTCAGCGGGGCAGGGTGAGATACATACATGTGCATATTTTTATTCTTAAACTGTACACAGATGTACACACTTTTTTTCATATAGTAAATATAAAAAATAAAGATATGAGTGCAAACCAACACAATAGTGAATCACCATTATACAGAAGGACTTAAGCAGCAAAATTTCCTTCTAGTACAATTCTTCTTGCCCTCCCAATGTCCCCTGAATCAGATCTACAAGAAAACTCCCCATCCCAGGTTTCATCTTTCCCTCCTGTGTGTACAAAACCCCCACATATTTATTGACTAAACATTCTGCAGCTTTTCAATGGCAGCACCATACTGCACCTTCACGCCAGCCTCTCTCTGACTCAAATTTGTGGATCGTTTATCAGTTCATTATTTAATACCACATGGTGCAGAGAACAGAGTATTGGACTGAGTATCAGAGACCAGGATTCTGGGGCCTGCCGAGCCACTCCCAAGGCAAATCATTTTACCTCTCTTCCTGCTGCATGAGAAGAACTGCCGGGGTTAACCAGAGCTGCTCTATTTTTAAATGACTTTATGTTGGACTTCTTGGTTTGGCTTCTTTTGAAGAAGGGCTTGCACTGCTTTAAAAAGAACAAAAAAAAATTTTTTTCAAAAACTTCTAGTCCAAATGATCACTAAGAATTTTCTTCTTCTAACATTTTAGGATTCTGTGTTTTGTGAAAGCCACGTTGCTGGGTCTGGCATATTATTAGATGGATGGGTAGATTAAAAAGGACTTAAAACTAGATCACAAACTTGGCACCTTATAGGAAAAGTCTAAATGTTTATTACCAAGCATAATAGATTATTCTAGAAGTCCTCTTGCAAGACTACCCAGACTTTCCTTCTTTGCTCCTGGCCCACATTCTACTACCCTTACTCCTAGGAGTCTGATGACAAATCTAGCTAATCCATTTAATCACTATTAAAGAGAAATAATGGAAGAGGGGCTATAGGTAGATGGGGGCATTTTCTGCAAGGAGCAGAATTGGGAGGGAACTCTCACAAGCATCCCTGCTGGCCCATAGCTCTGTCCTGTGACCCTGCTGTTCCCTCCTGTGTCCCAGGGGAGGATTGCTCGAGCCTCTCTGCTCTGCTGTCCCCAGGGTCTTCCTCCTCTGACCTCCACCCATTCTGTTTGAGTTTCTTTACACCCTACTTGGTCAATCATGTGTGAAGTGTTCCAGATCAAACATCATTGTTGAAATCCCTATCTCCTGGGAATGATGAATTTCAGACACCAGGCAGAGCTACCTACATGGCACAACTTTCTGTCCATCTGTATATAAAGTCAACCCTGCCTGTGGCCACTTGGCTCATAACACTCAGGACTTCCTGACAGGACAACATGGGAGATTCATCCTCTGGCCAAAATCTCAATGTTATTGACTTAAAGGATTAGCCATTGAATCTTCATTACAGTTTGGGGCAAAAGAGACCCCACTTTGGGCTTTGCTCTCTGCCTCAACTCATTCTAATTTTCAAATAAAACATGCCAGTTGCTGCTCTAAAGAATAATAGAAGACAATAGTAATTTAAAAAATATATGTAGGCTTGATAGTCTACCACTTCTCAAACTGATCATATTAATGAGAAACTTAAGATTCAAATCACAGATTTCTCTGCAAGGTGCAATTCTTGGTATGCACTCATGATGAGTGCACTATTAAAATTAGGGCTGTCATTCCTTTGTATCTTTTCCCTCCTGTACTTCATCCAGGGGATCTGAACTCCCAAGAGAACCACACAGCCACACGTCAATTTCTAGATACTCACATTCAGTTTGAAATGAGAAGATTTTAAGCATTGCCAGTAAAGATAAGTAATATGCTCCTTGAGAGAGAAAATCAGCATAGGAGAATACAAGCTGCCTCAGCCAGCCCAGAAATCAGTGATTTCTTCAAATCACAAAAATAATTGTGCCCCATTTATTCCTATTGCACAAAGCTTCATTTGTTTATGAGATCACTACTAAATATACTGGCTCCCCCACCCATGGCCTGGAAAATAATTCTCCAGGATTTTTATAAACAAGTTGAGTGGAGGAGGCTCAAAGCGATCCTCTGTCTCTAAAGGAAATTACACTCAGGCCCCAAACTCCAGCACGCACGAACCCAGTGTCCAAAGAATTCAAGCTCAGCCATCCATTCTTGGTGGCTGGGTCGGGGGATCCACATGCGCATGCTCGGATCTGAAGGAAATGGGCACTGTCTCACTAGTCAGCTGGGTCCATACAAAGTAGAATCCCTTCTATTTATTATGTTGCAAGGAAAGAAAGAGAAAAGGAAGGAAGGAAGGAAGGAAGGAAGGAAGGAAGGAAGGAGGGAAGGAGGGAAGGAGGGAAGGAGGGAAGGAAGGAAGGAAAAAAGATGACGTGTTGTGTGTTTGAGAGTAATTCAGAAACCACTGTCAATTTCCAGTCCTGTTATGGACTCCTTCAGAAAGGCAAATGCATTTGATATGTTTGAAGCACTTCGTGAGACAAGCAAAACAATTTGGAGCAATTGAAGGTGACAACTCTTACCCCAAGCACATGGCTTTACTTTCATTACTTTACCATGCAGGTGGAATGCAGATCATGCCAGGTCAGTTCTGTCTCTCAGTTTCATTTTATTCTACCTTTCCGTGCTTTAAGAGCAAATTTTCACTTGACACAAGGATTCCATCCGTTTGGTCTCTTTTTGACTTTTCCAGTGAATAGCCATTTGTTTATCGACTTGTTTTTGAACTCATTCAATAAGTTTTAGTCAATTTTCTTTCAAAATAATTAATTTTGCTTTAACACGCATGAGATAACAATAACACCAAAAAAAAAAAAAAAACAGCAAAAAACCCTGTTAATTCTGTTTTGAAACTAGTGCTTTTTCCAGAAGATCTTGTGTCCGTTTGCAATTTGCACTTACTCATTTATCCAATGCGGATTGAGGGCAGCACACTGCTCCAAGCACCTGGGTGGTGGGGAGAAGCATGAGGTGGGCTCAGCCGTGTTTACCAAGAGCTTGCTGTACAGTTATGCAGTCCTCCTTGTGAGAAATGTCAGTGACTCATGCTGTCTTCAAGGGGACAGAGAAATTCATCAAACTATTAAATAGTTACCAGTCAATCTCTTGAGACAGAAGATGATAGAAGCAGAAGTGAGTATTTATTACCCCCAACTGCATACATTCCCTGAGTTCATTCTATAGAACCAGAATTTGAACCCAGATCTTTCTGACTGCAGTTTGGAGACTTTTCAATTACCATGACACCTTTTGGAATATTGAGTCTCTCTCTCACCTGTCTGCCTTCACTTTGTGTCCTTACCCCCCATCTTCTCTCTTTCCCTCCCTACCTCTTACCCCTCCTCCTCCGTCCCTCCCTTCCCTCCTACAATGGGAAAGTGATATGTAAGGAGCACAGTGAGACAGACCCTGACCCCTGAGTCAGGTAGACCACAGAGCGACTCCCACCTGTGCTGGGCAGCCTTGGACAAGTTACCTAACTTCCCTAAGCCATGGAAGATACTGATACCTAAGTAATAATTGTAAGCCCCAGCACTTGAAGCACTTTGTCTAGAGCCTGATGCAGAGCAAGCATTAGTGTTAACTGCTGTTATGTTTGCTGTCTTCTCATCATAAATGCTCTTTTTATTTTATAATTTTTTTAAATGTATCATTTCCCACTAGGTCCCCAGCAGCATGGCTAGGGAAGCAGGTGTGGAGAAGAATTGGTTTTAGGGGTCTGTGTGTCTGTATGTGAAGAAGGGATAGATTTATATTACATCTGAAGGATTTCTCACACTATTGATCCAAAGCAGATCAGAATCAAAACTTAATTATGATAACTACTTTTAAAAAAATGTAAAAGAGCCCCCAAGGATAGTTAGCTGACATATCACCTAGCGTGTGATATTTTCTGGGACTCTCCCAGGTGGAGTTGGTCACTCTAGCCTCTGTGTCACACACTGATAGGTACACAATGAATGCTAAGTAAGGTTTATTGTGTAGCTGAATGAAAGAAATAATGAATGAATGACAACACTTATCACATTATTTTTAAATATTTTCGTGTCTGGTTCCCCTACCAGCCCATGAGATTGGTCGGATCTGGAAAGGTGTCTCACCTCTTCCCTTTTCCCTGCTATTCTGACACACCGATTCGCATATAGTACACAGTCAGCACATGTTTCTCTGGTGTTTTCGTAGACTCTTGTCCCATCAGAGACAATTCTCCAAACACTCACAGATTTTATATGACTAAGTACCCACACTGTAGGTCTTCACTAGTGAAGCTCTATTTCTCTAAAATACCCCCTAAGTATTTCAGTCTGAAGACCACTCTTCTCTTTTTCTTCTTCCAAAGTCTCAGGATTTTCTTCTTCAACTGCCATCCTCGAGGGCTCTTCTCTAGTTTTCTTCAGATTCTTCCCACCCTTTTCTACAACATTACATTTCTACTTGAACGATGTGTCTTGAAAATCGAGGACATTCTCCTGTCTTGCCATCCATGAGCCAGTTTTTCCAGTGAGCCAGAGATCAGCAAACTTAACTTTGATTTCACATCTCCTAGGTGCCAGGCACTGGCTTAGGCTGCAAGGATACAGTGGTGTTCTGCACCGTGAACGTACAGTGCAGCGAAGGAGCAATTTCAAGGGAAGTGAATGTTTTAGAGTTATAAATTGGGAATAAGAAGGCAGCCTAACCTAGCCTGGGGGTTGGGCTCTGAGGACTGTGATTGGGCCTCAGCACTTGTTCCCACTGGGCCTTAGGAATGGGGAAACATATGTTAAAAAAAAAAAAGAGAGAGAGAGAGGCAAGAGAATGAAGTCTGTGAGCTGGAAAAGCATTTGAAGACCAAAGCTTTAGAAATGTTTCCTACTTTTATAGTTGGGATTGAATTAAAGGACACAGTGGGAGAGAAATAGGAGACTGAACCACAATCACAGATCTGTTGCCAGGCTCCTGGAATAAGGGGGCATCTTTTGGAGGCATAATTAAGTCATTACCACAAGATTGTAGTCAGCTGTAAGTATTTCATACATTACAGATGTTTCTAAGAGTGATCAGTTCCATAGAAGGGGATTGTGGCAAATGTTGTATAAAAATGTGATCTCTCACTTGTTCCATCTCTGATTTTCCACATAAGAACAGATGATCTTGATTGTCTCATGGTCAACCCAGAATTATGAAAGTCTGGGAAGATTAGAAGGAGAAAAAACTGCTACTTAAATCTTTTCTCAGTGGCATCGGAAAGCATGTGTTTCTAGCAATAACTCCTGGGGACTATTTGGTCAGTAAACACTTCAGCTTTAATTAAAAGGGCATTTCTTTGGTTTTAATTTCTTTAAATTAATTATAAAAATGTGTCATCTGGGTATGGGGAGATATAGTCCCTTCCTAGAAATGGGAAAATACTATTTTTGAGACCAAAAAAGCAGTATTTCCCAAAGAATGTTCTGAAGACCACCAGTTCTGCTAGGCAACTCATGGAATGGATTGGTTTGGGAAGTGCTGCTCACTCTGTCCTCTGGAAATTCAAAGTGTGCTGATGCACCAAAGGCTCTGAAAAGTCCTGCAATAAAGAAACCTGTTTAACTCAGCTTTTTGCAAATGTGTTTGACCACGGCACCCTGTTTTTAAGCCAAGTCATAGTGCCATTCAACAGAACACGCTTTGGAAAACCTGGTAGTAGTTGGCTTTCTCAACATCCTCTGCTTGCATCATTGTGGTGACTCTGAGTTGGTGAGCTTACATGCAGGCATACCCCACTCAAAAGTCAAAGGGGAGGCCTCAGCCACTGATTGGCCACCAGTGCCAACTCAGCCCTGCTTGTTTATTGAGTGAAATGAACATGTCAGTAGACTGTAGTGGAAAAAACACTGGGCTTGGATTCAGATGCTCAGAAGCTATTCTTGGCCTGGCACTACGAGCTTTGCTATCTTGTGTATTGAGTTTCTCTTCTTTTATTTGCAAAATGGCTGTTACCTGCACTCCAACTGCCATAATAACCATTATTTATTCTGTGCTGTAGAGTCTATCTTGAACAGGGGTCCACTTTTACTTTTTCTGTAAAGGACCCAATAATAAATATCTTAGACTTTGCAGACCATATGGCCTCTGTCATGATTACTCACCTCTGTCATTGCAGCATGGAAGCAGCTACAGATAATACATAAATAAATAGGTATGTCTGTGTACCAATAAAACTTTATTTACAAAAACAGCATGCCATATGTGGCCCATGGGCCGTTGTTTGTTGACTCCTGATCTAGGGTATGTTGAGGGCTTGACATATATTAGCTCTAATTAATCTCGTGGACTGATACAAATAATACCAAGATTTATACCTGAGGAAACTGAGGCACAGAGATGGTAAGTAGCTTGCTTAAGGCAATATAGTTAATAAGGAGGACCAAGAGTTGTTTTCTTACTTACCATACTGAACTCCCTTCCCTTATGACATCACAAAAACAGGTTATAAATTTCAAAAGTATATACAAATAGGATGTAGTATTATCTGAGAAAGTTCCCTGTTAGTCGGGCTATAGGAGGCAATTCATGAGGAAAAGAATATTATGTAATAATCTTGCCATTTCTTCTTGTATCTAGTCCTGCTTCTATACTATGCTTCACTCAACAATGACTGGGATTTCTAGGGCACCATAAAGGGATCACATTTTCTGGAAATTACCAAAATCCACCAGCAGCCTATTGAACACAATAGTGACACTGCAATTATGCCTGAAACTTCAAACATTAAAGTTCTGGGATGCTGTAGACTTGAGTTTACAATAGGAAACATCTGAGCCTATAGTTCCGGCAAATGCAGACTATTTCTTAATAAAAAATAACCCCGTGTACATTCACTTATATTTTACTTCCTAAGTGGAGTAAAACTAGCCCTAGAGTCAAGTTTGAAATTATTTTCATAATTTTGGGTAATTAAGACACTTCCCAGATCTCATTAGCAAAAGCCTAAAATAGAATAATTGCCATATAATTAGTGATTGGCAAACCTTCAGAGGGTTGAAGGTTTTGTTCTTTTCTGAATCTGGAAGTACAAGGGCCGCCCTAACCTGAGTATATTTGAACCTGGAAAACTTTGTAACCAGACACCATTCCTTTTCCAATTCATTTGTTTTGGTTCTACCTGTCGTGTTCCAACAAATCCAGCATCCTTCTATGTGTTCCTTGGACACATTTTGTCTGTTTCTACTTAAGTATTTCTTCTTGTCTGGAGTCTTGTTCCTTAACACCTGCTTAGCATGTTCCTTCTCTGGGTCTAACACCAGGCAAAATGCTATAGGAATACAAGAAAAGAGGGAGGGAGTGTCCCTGCCTGCTAGGAGCTTACAGTCTGATACAGGAGACACAATTGCATGGTAAAGGGTCAAGAAGAGACAGGGTGGCTGATCATTCACTTAAGGACATTGTGCTAAGAGGTTTTGAGTTAGGGCATCCTACTCTTCTCCAGCACTTCACATGCTTTTTAGGGCTGCCCTGTTGATCTCAAAGTGATTCTGGGAGGCAGTGCAAGTAGGACCACAAGTAGTAATGTCTTTCACTTAAAGAAGCCAAACATGAGGGAGTTGGGAGATTTCTGTAAGGTCATGCAGTTATTTCTGGGTTTAAACTGGAAAAAAAACCCAAAAGAACGGTCTCCTACCGTCTAGCCCCACCTGTTTCTACTGGGATGTACCAGTACATGGTATGTAACTTCCTAAGTGTCTCACACCTTTATCTTGCCAAGGCAAGACGTGTGAACATTGAAGTCATGCAGCTCTGTGACTACCTCAGCCACTTGGCTTTGACCCTTAGGTCAGTAACTTAACGTAAACTTTCTTAGCCCTATTCTTCATAGATAACTTGAGACTACAATACCGCAATTGTAGGACTCTTATAGGGATTAAGTAGAGAACAAATGCAAAAGCACCTAACAGGATAAATGGAAGCTGTTATCATTATCCTCCAACTGGAATTTATCACTCCGTACTCACGTGGTTACTTCTTCTCAAGTCTGTCTCCTTCACTAGACCATGAACCCCTTGAGAGTAAGAGCCATTTCTTGGTCATCTCTGACACATAGTAGGACTCATTATATTTTATTTATCAACAAACACCTAGCACTTAATGTGTGTCAGGTACCATTCTAAGTGTTTTGCATATTTTAATTAAGCTTTACAATAACCCTTTGAGGTAGAAGAACTATTATACCCATTGGGAAACTGAGACACAGGGAGGTTTGTGAGAGTTCACCCAGCTGTGAAGTGTTGGAGTAAGGACTCAAACTCAGCTGTCTGGCTCTTACCCATCACGTGCTGTTATGAGTTGGACGGGGATAGGTCAACCAGGCCCCATCAGCTTTGTTTCCCCCAAGATCTCCACTCCTTGGCCCTGGAGACTCATTTTGTTAACAAGTCAGGGGATCCTTCAGTGGGATCAGTTTCCTTCTATCTGCCTCCCTTCACTGCTGTTTATCTTCCAGAGCAAGACAAGATGACAGCTGAACCCCAGGCCCAAATTTCAAAGCACAGAGTCTAGAGGTGTTTTAAGTGAAGAGGGAAGGTTGCACACAAGTCTACTCGGTAGAGGAAGGCTAGAGACTAGACTCAGGCGACCATTCAACTAAGTGTTGACCCAGAAGAGTCTCAGCCCATGGAGCCACACCTAGGTAACAAGGCAGGTTCTTACTTTCCTGCAAGGAAAGGACTTATTTAGAAAGAGAGAGCTTCCCCTTCCAAGCCTTCTTGCCATTCTAGGGTTGGATTTGATGGGGAAAAGAGAATCTTTCAGATCTCACTTAAGAGTCAATGATGACATAAGGAAATCCATCTCCTAGTCCCCTTTTGAGCTTCTATCTCAGGTAAGGTAGTTTTACACATTTGCAAAGGTGTGCAGTCAGTTTAATAGAATCAGAAAAACCCAAATGAACAGGGAAAGGAACATATTAAAGCAAACATAAGGTAGTAAAATGAAAACCCATCCTGAGTTGTGGGTGGGCAACTTAGTGTTTAGGCCCTAGTTTTTTATTGCTGTGAGCCCAGCAACGCTGAGGTAGGCCTGGTGATGACAATATTCATTAAAGTTAATTTCCTGATAGAAGCCACTTAAATCTGATTGTTGTTTTAATTTGTTTCACTGCTAATTTCCTTCAGCTTAAATAGAGGAAGCTGTCTGTACCTCCCATAGCCAGCCCAGGTGATTTCAGAGAGGCGAGAGCCCTCGTGGCATTGACCAGCCAGAGAATGACCATCATGTCACACTCTCTAGGCAGGAGGTGATGCCTTTGTTTATCTCTGGGAGCTAGATGTTGCCTGATTTGGAAAATACAGGTGCTCACTGTAAAAGTCTAAAGGTATATTGACTCATTTAGTGAGAAATCTCCTTCTGTTTCTCAGCGAAGGCTCCAATCCACATAAGCCTTACTGGGAAAAACATGAGTCCCAGCGGTGTCCGCAGTAACTACTGGGGTGAGGTCCAGGATTTCCGAATTATACATACTCATTGTGTTGTTTGAAGGACTAATGTAAACACAGGCTAAAACATCAAAGCAGGAGAGAAAAATCCCACCATAATAAGAGTAGCAAACACAATGTTTATGAAATATCAGGCCGTCGAAAGTGTTTGACATCATGAACCTTGTGAGGTAGGTGCTTTTGTTGTCTGCATTCTTACAGATAAGGAAGCTGATGCTCAGAGAGGTCAAGTAAGCTGACAGCCAGCACTTTGAATCAAGGAAGGTTGCCACAGACCCTGGGCTCTTAACCGAGAGCAGTACTTCTTAAACTTCGGTCCAGGGACCAGCAGCATCTGCGTCACCTAGGACCTTGTTAGAAATGCACATTCTCAGGCCACATCCTAGACCTACGGAAACTTGCAGTGGGCCTTTCAGGTGATTCTGATGCACTCTGAAGTTTGAGAAACACTGCATTACATGATGCTCCTTCTCCAGAATTCCATAAAGATTTATCAAATACCTAATAAGCGGCAGGAACTGTTGGAGATACAATAAAGACAAAAATGCCTCCTCTCCTGGATCTTACAGCTTAGAGAGTGAAGCAGACACTAAGGAAAATTAAGTAATTCACACACCAAGCTCTGTTATTTCAGGTTGGTGAATTATATTGTTGGTTAGTGGGGGGAAAAAAATTCTAAACTTCAGCGCTCGTGGGCAGATGGAGGAACAACTGCGTAAAGGAGTTTTGTAGCTTGCATCAAGTGACACAACTGAGGTTTAAAACCCAGGTCTTGTGGTTCCCGATCTTAGTATCTTCCTCCTGTGCTACACTGAGCGTGCTTTTCTGACATCCTTCGCCCTGTACCTTGTCAGAGGGAAAAAGCATGTGGTTTACAGACAGGCTGACCTGAGACCAAATCCCAGCTCTGCCACTTACTGATTCATCCCACGTGGATTGACGTGGGGAGGGGTCTGGGAGGGGGTGACAGCTGTTGGTAGAAACAGAACTGGAAATTCCAATCACCAGTTCCTGCCGGCTCACAAAGCCCGGAGAGACTCCAGTCTAGGGAAGGAGTATGAATGACGGGTGGTCAGGCTGTCACCGCTCATAGACTCATGAAACTTCCTGCTCTTCACCTTTGTGGGATTTCAGGAAGTATGTTTTTCTTTCTTTCTCAAGGTGGTATGCTTAGCCAGAATCCCCAGAAGCAGCACGAATCTGTGCGTATATTAGATATTCTTGTAGATGTATAGCCACTGTGATGAATGTCACTGCCACTGGTTCAAAGTTTTCAGTTTTAGGGACAGCCAGCAAAAATCTGACTTCTAGAAATTTCCATTGGTTGAAAAAGACAGCATGCCTCTTTTGATAGTGCTCGTTAAAGACTTTAAGAAGAAAGTATTTGACTAGCTAGAGACTGTGGCCGTGTAACACGAGAGGTGAGGTGTCACCAGATAGCAAGGGGAGGTGACTCACAAGCGTGGGATCCCATGCAGTAACAACCTGCTTTCCAGAGGAAAGATTTCCGGTCCCTCACCTTCTAAAACACTGGCAAAACCAAGTCAGAAATTTGTTCTTTGCAGAATTAATAACTCAGAAAGCCTACAAACAAGAGCCCCTTGGGAACTCACTCAGAAACTATGCTAATTCTGATTTAACTCATGATTCTGACACGCTCTGCTGGCCCCAGAGGAGCCTGGGTAGCAGATTTGAAGGAGAAATAGAAACGTTGAAACTGGGGGTTCTAGAAGCAAACAGATCTGAGTTTGGATCCCAGCTTTGCCTGCCAGATGCACGGCCCTAATCAGGAGATTTAAACACTGTAGACTTTCTCTTATTTGTTTGTCTGTAAAACTGAAAAAAATAATAGTTCCTAACTTCCAGAGTTGTCGTAAGACTAAAAGGAGCTGAAGCATTGAAAGCACCCAGCAGATGACTATGCAATTGTCTCAGTGGTGGTGGCACAGCAACAGAATGGAATGGTAACGCTTATCGAGAGCCTCCTGTGTGTTGGCCACTGATCTAAGCATGTCATAGGTATTCATTTATTTAAACATGACTATTATTATTGGAGATAGATTGTGCTACCTCCATCCTCTCTGGCAACCAGGGAGATAAAAACATATATATTGTTTTTAAACAGAACCAGAAATATACAAGCTCATATTAATATGAAAATAGTGATTTAAATTTTAAAATTCTCAACATCTTTAAGGAAAATCATTGCTCCAGGATGATAAACCAAAATGATCTGTGGATCCAGGTGTTGCCCCCTGGGGGTAAACATAGCTGAGAAGCACAGCCCAAGCTCCTCTTTCATCTCACCTCTTCTGTTCAGGAGCCGTGGTGGATGAGCTGGTGATGGTAACGGGGTAGGGGAGGAAAGGGGAAGCCCCATGACCTTGTCTCTTCCCCTTCCCCGTGCCAGCTCCAGGTGCCTGTCCTCCTCCTCTTTGGCTCACCAACAGTGCCCTGCCAGTGTGGCAGGCAGAATAATGACCCCTCCCCAAATATGTCTACAGCCTAATCCCAGAAACATGGGAATATTACCTTACATGGCAAAGAAGATTTTGCAGATGTGATTGAATTAAGGATCGTGCGATGGTGTGATTCTCCTGGATTATCTGGGTGGGCCCAGTGTCATCACATGGGTCTTTAAAAGAGGGAGACAGGAGGGTCAAAGTGAGAGAAGGAGGTGTGGCCGCAGAAGCAGAGATCAGAGTGATGCAGCCCCAGGAGCCAAGGAATGTGGGAAGCCTCTAGAAACCAGAAAAGGCAAGGAAATGGATTCTCCCCTGGAGTGTCCCAAAGGAACCAGCCCTGCCAATACCTTGAGACTAATTTTGGACTTCTGACTTCGAGAACTGCAAGATAATAAATTGGTGTTGTTTGAGGCCACCAAGTTTGAGAAAATTGGGTATGGCAGCACGAGGAAACTAATTCACCAGAATAAAGTAAACCTGGATTTCCTTTGAATTGTGGTTGAATCTTTCTTCAGTCTTTTGTGGGAAAAGACCCATCCTCAGATTCTGTCTTTGTTGCAAAAAAAGGAAACTTGTAACCCTTAGAAAACCTCCAAATCCAGCCTCAAAATACTCATGGCCTTGGGACATGAGAGTGAGGGGACCAATTTAAAAGAAGAAAGCAGTGTCAAGGGCTGTCCAGGGGAGGCCTGGACCTGCCCTTTGGACAGTGTTTCCTAAAGTGATGTTCAAGGAAATTGGCTTCCAGGGTTTATGTTGCATGGTTACTAAGAACAGGGCTCCATGTGACTTTGGAAATCTCTACCTCCTTTTGCCTCGGTTTCCTCCTCTGTAAAAGAAGGTTGATCATGACATCAACCTCAGAGGGATGCTGTGCATATCAAATGAGTTCATGTATATAAAGTGCTTAGAATAGTACCTGCCATGTGGCAAGCTTTAGGTAAATGTAGCTATTATTAATAGACACTATTAAAAAAAGCATGGGACAGGATTTATAGGGGCTTCATATGCTTGGAATATGTCGGGTTATATCAAATTAAATAAGTTTTTTCTCTGCAGAGCTTCTCACAGTCCTTACTATGATAATGTCCACTTTATATCTCAAAGTTGGAGGGAAATGCAAAAGCATTGTTTTCAAACCTATTTAACCATCGAACCCTTTTGGGTTTTTTTTTTTTTATTATTTCAGCATATTATGGGGGTACAAATATTACGGTTATGTATATTGCCCATGCCCCCCTCTCCCCTCGAGGCAGAGCCTCAAGCATGACCATCCCCCAAACGTTGCACATCTCACTCATGTTTGTATATACCCATCCCC